>RXPK01005164.1:0-21452 GCA_004143645.1 Protaetia brevitarsis | reverse complement strand
AAAGAGACAGATATGAATTAAGGTGAACGGACGATCTACTCCACGGAAAATTTTTTCACGCGGCAATCGATTGAAATATGTAGGATAGGTTGTACCAACTAGTCTAGATGCACATAAAGTTTGGCGCATTCTAATGTCTAGAAGGGAAAAATTACAGTTATATATGAAATTAAGGCATGATTTCCGTGAAACATATACTACACGGAAATGTTTAAACGCGGCAATGGATTGAAAATATTCGGATAGGTTGTACAACTAGTTTAGATGCACGTAAAATTCGGCGCGATTCTAATGTTAGAGGGAAAATATTAACAGTTATTACGAAATCGAAGGATATATGAGAACGACATACTACACGGAAAATGTTTTCACGCGGCAATCGATTGAAAATTGTGGAGAGGTGGGTAACAACTAGTTTAGAGCACGTAAAGTTTCGCGCGATTCTAATGTCTAGAAGGGAAAAATATTAACAGTTGACATAAATGAGACTGATTTTCGCGAAACGATATATAACGGAAATTTTTCACGCGGCAATCGATTGAAAAAATGTAGGATAGGTTGGTACAACCTAGTTTAGATGCACGTAACATTTGCCGATTCAAATGTCTAGAAGGGAAATATTAACATTATACATAAATAGACGGATTTCGTGACACGATTACTACGGAAAATTTTTTCACACGCAATCGATTGAAAATACGTAGAGTAGGCTCGATAACACCTCTGAGATGCACGTAAGCTTGGGCGATCCAATGTCGGAAGGGAAAACATTAACATTATACATAAATCGATGATTTTCGCGAAAACAATATACTAACGGAAAATTTTTATCACGCGGCAATGGATTGAAAATTGTCGATAGGTTGGTACTAACCTAGTTAGAAGCCGTAAAATTTCGGGCGATTTAATGTCTAGAAGGGAAAATATAACATTTATACGAAAATAGACTGATCTCGTTGAAACGACGTCTTGCAACGAAAATTTTTCCACGCAAATCGATGAAATATGTAGAATAGGTTGTACTAACCTAGTGAGATGCACGTAAAGTTTCGCGCGATCCTATGTCTAGAGGAAAACATTAAATTTATACCTAAATCGACTTTCTTCGAGAAACGACGATTTACTACACGGAAAATTGTTCACGCGGCAATCGATAGAAAATATGGAGGTAGGTGGTAGCAAGCCGTAGTTTAGCATGCCGTAAAGTTTTCGCAGGCGAGTCCAAGTGTCTAGAAGAGAAAATATTAACAGTTATATACGAAATTAAGGCGATGATTTCGCGAAACGTATACTACACGGAAAAATTTTTCACGCAGGCAATGGATTGAAAACTGTGGTGGATAGGTTAGTACAACCTAGTTAGATGCACTAAGTTTCGCGGCGATGCTAAGTCCTAGAAGGGAAAATATTAACAGTTATACGAAATCAACGCTGATATCCGTGAAACGAGAGACTACACGGAAACAGCTTTTTCACACGCGGCATCGATTGAAAATATGTAGGATAGGTTGGTACAAACCTACGTTTAGAAGCACGTAAAGTTTGCGCGATTCTAATGTCTAGAAGGAAAATATTATACATCTGATACGTAATGACTGAAATTAGCAGAAAACGAGATATATACACGGAAAAGTTTTTCACGCGGCAATGGATTAAAATATGTAGGGATAGGTTGTACAACCTAGTTTAGATGCCGTAAATTTCGCGCGATTCTAATGTCTAGAAGGGAAAATATTAACATATATACGAAATGGCATGATTTCGTGAAACGACATACTACACGGAAAATTTTTCACGCGGCAATCGATTGAAAATATGTACGATAGTTGGTACAACCTTTAGACGCACGTAAAGTTTGAGCGATTCTATGTCTAGAAGGAAAATAGAAACAGTTATATATGAAATCAAGGCATGATTTCGTAAACGATATGCTACACGGAAAATTTGTGTCACGCGAAATGGATGAAAATGTCGGATAGTTGGTCAAACCTAGTTTAGATCACATAAAATTCGACCGCGATTCTAGTTAGAAGGGAAAAGATTAAGAAGTTATATATGAAAGTACGGATGATGTTCCTGAAACGACATACTACACCGGAAAATTTTTTCACGCGGCAGCGATAAAAAATGTCGGATAGAGTTGGGTCTACAACCTAGTTTAGGATGCACGTAAAAGTTTCGCGCGATTCTAATTCTAGAAGGGAAAATATTAACATTTATACGTAAATCGACTGATCTCCGCAAAACTACGATTTACTACACGGAAATTTTTCACACGCGCCAATCGATTGAAAATATGTAGGATAGGCTTGGTACCAACCTAGTTTAGATGCACGTAAAGTTTCGCGCGATTCTAGTGTCTAGAGGGAAATATTAACAGTTAATATATGAAATCCGAAGGCATGATTTCGTGAAACGATAATACATAGCACGGAAAATTTATTTCACGCGGCAATGGATTGAAAATATGTCGATAGGTCGTACTAACCCTAGTTTAGATGCACGTAAAGTTTCGCGCGATTCTAATGTCTAGAAGGGAAAATATTAACATTTATAAACGTAAATCGAACTGATCTCCTTCGCAGAAACTACGATTTCACTACACGGAAAATTAATTTTCAGCGCGGCAATCCATTGAAAATATGGTAGGATAGGTTGGTAGCCCAACTAGTTTAGATGCACGTAAAGCTTCGCGTGAATTCTAATGTCTAGAAGGGAAAAATAATCTAACAGTTTGGATAAACTATGAAATTAAGGACATGATTCGTGAAAAGATATACTACACGGAAATTTTTTACACGCGGCAATGGATTGAAAAATATTGTCGGAGGAGGTTGGTACTAACCTAGTTTAGATGCACGTAAAGTTTCGCGCGATTCTAAATGTCTAGAGGGAAAATATTAACAGTATATATGAATTAAGGCTGATTCGTGAAAACGATAATGACTAAAACGGAAAAATTTTTTCACGCGGCAATGGATGTGAAAATATGGAGGCAGTAGGTTGGTACTAACCTAGTTTTAGATGCACGTAAAGTTTCGGGCGATTCTAATGTCTAGAAAGGAAAATATTAAACAATTATATATGAAATTAAGGCAATGATTCGTGAAACGATATACTACACGGAAATTTTTTCACGCGCAATGGATGAAAATATGTCGGATAGGTTGGTAACCAACTAGTTTAGATGCACATAAAGTTTCCGAGGCCGATTCTAATGTCTAGAAGGGAAAATATTAACAGTTATATATGAATAATACAGCGCATAATTTCGTGAAACGAATATACTACAACGCGAAAATTTAATTCACGCGGCATGGATTGAAAATATGTCGGATAGGTTGGTTACTAACCTAGTTTAGATGCACGTAAAGTTTCGGGCGAGTTCTAAATGTCTAGAAGGGAAAATATTAACCAATTTATATATGAAATTAAGGCATGATTTCGTGAAACGATATACTAAACGGAAAATTTTTTCAGCGCGGGCAAATGGATTGAAAATATGTCGGATAGTTGGTACCAACTAGTCTAGATGCACATAAAGTTTTGCGCGATTTTAATGTCTAGAAGGGAAAATATTAAACAGTTATATTGAAATAAGGCATGATTTCGTGAAACGATATACTACACGGAAAATTTTTTCACCGGGCAATGGATTGAAAATATGTAGGATAGGTCGGTACCAACCTAGTTTAGATGCACGTAAACGTTTCGCGCGATTCTAATGTCTAGAGGGGAAAATATTAACAGTTATATAATGAAATTAAGGCATGATATCGTGAAACGATATACTACACGGAAATTTTTTTCACGCGGCAATGAAGTTGAAAATATGTGGGAATAGGTTGGTACTGACCTAGTTTCGAAGGCACGTAAGTTTTCGCGCGATTCTAATGTCTAGAAGGGAAATATTAACAGCTATATATGAAATCAAGGCATGATTTCGTGAAACGATATACTACACGCAAATTTTTTTCAAAGCGCGGCAATGGATTGAAAATATGTCCGATATGTTGGTACTAACCTAGTTTAGAATGCACGTAAAGTTTCGCGCGATTCTAATGTCTACAAGGGAAAATATTAACATTTTATACGTAAACGACTGATCTCTCTCGCGAAAGGACGATTTTACTACCCGGAAAATTTATTCACACGCGGAATCGATTGAAAATATGTAGGATAGGTTGGATACCAACCTAGTTTAGTGCCACGTAAAGTTTCCGCGCGATTAATGTCTAGAAGGGAAAATATTAACAGTTATATATGAAATTAAGGTATGATTTCGTGAACGATATACTACACGGAAATTTTTTCACACGCGGCAAATGGATGAAAATATGTCGGATATGTTGGTACTATCCTACGTTGAAATGCACGTAAAAGTTTCAGCGCGATTCTAATGTCTAGAAGGGAAAATATTAACATTTATACGTAAATCGACTGATCTCTTCGCGAAAACGATGATTTATACACGGAAAAATTTATTCACGCGGCAATGGATTGAAAAATAGTCGGATAGGTTGGTACCACCTTGTTTAGATGCACGTAAGGTTTCGCGCGATTCTAATGTCTAGAAGGGAAATATTAACACAGTATATATGAAATTAAGGCATGATTCGTGAAACGATATAACTACAGCGGAAATTTTTTCCACGCGGCAATGGATTGAAAATATGTCGGATATGTTGGTACTAAACCTAGTTTAAGACGCACGTAAAGTTTCGCGGCGATTCTAATGTCTAGAAAGGGAAAATATTAACAGTTCATATATGAAATTAAGACATGATTTCGTTGAGAACGAATATGCTACACGGAAAAATTTTTCACGCGCATGGATTGAAATATGTCGGATAGGTTGGTACCACCTAGTTTAGATGCACACATAAAAGATTTCGCGCGAACTTCTAATGTCTAGAAGGGAAAATATTAACAGTTATATATGAAATTAAGGCTGATTTCGTGAAACGATCTACTACACGGAAAAATTTTTCGCACGCGGCAATGGATTGAAAAATATGTCGGATAGGTTGGTACTAACCTAGCTTAGATGCATGGCACGTAAAGTTTCGCGCGATTCTAATGTCTAGAAGGGAAAATATTAACCTTTAATACGTAAATCGAGCTGATCTCGCAGAAACTACGATTATACTAAACGGAAATTTTGTTCACACGGCATCGATTTGAAAATATGTAGGATAGGTTGGTACTAACCTAGTTTAGATGCACGTAAAGTCATTCGCGGCGATTCTAATGTCTAGAACGGAAAAATATTAACAGTTATATATGAAATTAAGGCATGATTTCGTGAAACGATATTACTACACGGAAATTTTTTCCACGCGGCAATGGATTGAAAATATGTCGGATAGGTTGGTACTAACCTAGTTTAGATGCACGTAAGTTTTCCGCGCGATTCATAATGTCTAGAAGGGAAAATATTAACATTTATACGTAAATCGACTGATCTCGCGAAACTACGATTTACTACACGGAAAATTTTTTCACGCGGCAATCCATTGAAAATATGTAGGATAGGTTGGTACCAACCTAGTTTAGATGCACGTAAAGCTTCGCGTGATTCTAATGTCTAGAAGGGAAAATATTAACAGTTATATATGAAATTAGGCATGATTTCGTGAAAACGATATACTACACGGAAAATTTTTTTCACGCGGCAATGGATTTGAAAATATGTCGGATAGGTTGGTACTAACCTAGTTTAGATGCACGTAAAGTTTCGGCGCGATTCTAATGTCTAGAAGGGAAAAAATTAACAGTTATATATGAATTAGGCTGATTTCCGTGAAACGATATACTACACGGAAAATTTTTTTCACGGCGGCAATGGATTGAAAATATGCACGATAGGTTGGTACTACCCTAGTTAAATGCAACGTAAAGTTTCGCGCGAATTCTAATGTCTAGAAGGGAAAATATTAACAGTTATATATGAAATTAAGGCATGATTTCCGTGAAACGATATACTACACGGAAAAATTTTTTCACGCCGGCAATGGATTGAAAATATGTAGGATAGGTTGGTACTAACCTAGTTAGATGCACGAAAAGTTTCGGGCGATTCTATGTCTAGAAGAGGAAAATATAACAAATTATATATGAATTAAGGCATGATTCGTGAAACGATGATAACTACGACAAATTCTTTTCACTAGCGGCATGGATTGAAAATAGGTCGGATAGGTTGTACCAACTAGTTTAGATCACATAAGTGTCGCGCGATTCTAATGTCTAGAAGGGAAAATATTAACAGTTATATATGAATTAAGGCATGATTTCGTGAAACGATATACTACAGAAGAAAATTTATTCACGCGCAATGGATTGAAAATATGTCGGATAGGTTGGTAACTAACCTAGTTAGATGCAGTAAAGTTTCGGGCGATTCTAATGTCAGAAGGGAAAATATGAACATTATATATGAAAATTAAGGCATGATTTCGTGAACGATATACTAAACGGAAAATTTTTTCACAGCGGCAATGGATTTGAAATATGTCGGATAGGTTGGTACCAACCTAGTTAAGATGCCATAAGTTTTGCGCGATTTTATGTCTAAAGGGAAAATATTACAGTTATTATGAAATTGGCATGATTGCGTGAAACGAATACACACGGAAATTTGTTCACGCGGGCAATGGATTGAAATATGTAGGATAGGTTGGTACACCTAGATTAGATGCACGTAACGTTTCGCGCGATCCTAAATGCTGAGGGGAAATATTACAGTTATATATGAAATTAAGGGATGATACGTGAACATATACTACACGGAATTTTTATCACCGCGGCAATGGATTGAAAAATGTGGGATAGGTTGGTACTGACCTAGTTAAGAACACAGTAGTTTCCGGCGATTCTAATGTCTACAAGGAAAATATTAACATTTATACGTAAATCGACTGAAATCCTCTTCGCGAAAGGACGATTTACTACCGGAAAATTTATTCACGCGGCATCGATTGAAATATGTAGGATAGGTTGGTACAAACTAGTTTAAGGTCACGTAAGTTTCGCAGCGAATCTAATGTCTAGAAGGGAAAATATTACAGGTATATTGAATTAAGGTATGACTTTCGTGAACGATATACTACAAAACGAAATATTTTTCACGCGGCAATGGATTGAAAATATGTCGATATGTTGGTATATCCTATTGAAATGCACGTAAAGTTTCGCGCGATTCTAATGTCTAGAAGGAAAATATTACATTATACGTAAAATCCACTGATTCTTCGCAAACGACGATTACTACACGGAAATTTATTCACGCGGCAATGGATTAAAATATGTAGGATAGGTTGTACAACTAGTTTAGAAGCACGAAAGGTTCGCGCGAACTAAATGTCTAGACGGAAAATATTAACAGTTATATAATGAACATTTAAGATGATTTCGTGAAACGACACTAAACTACACCGGAAAATTTTTTCACGCGGCAAAGGGATTGAAATATGTCGGATAGGTTGGTACCAACCTTGTTTGATGCCACAAAAGTTTCCGCTGCGATTTTAATGTCCAAGAAGGAAAAATATTAACGTTATATATAAATTAGCATGATTTCGTAAACGATATACTACACGGAAATTTTTGTCAACGCGGCAATGGTTGAAATATGTCGGATAGGTTGGTACTAAACTAGTTTGATGCACGTAAAGCTTCCGCGATTCTAATGTCTGGGAAAATATTAAAATCTATATCGTAAATCGAGTGATCTCCCGCGCAAAACTACATTTACTACCGGAAAATTTTTTCACGCGGCAACCATTGAAAGTATGTAGAATAGGTTGGTACCGAACCTAGTTTAGATGCAGGTAAAGGTTTCGCGCGATTCTAATGTCTAAGAGGGAAATATTAACATTTATACGTAATCGACTGATCTCCCTCGCGAAATAGATTTACTACACGGAAAATTTTTTTTCACGCGGCAATCGATTCAAAATATGTAGGATAGGTTAGTACCAACCTAGTGTAATAACCCGTATATTCCTAAATATTTTCTTCTTTAATAATTTATCAATTTCATTTCTTCTGTATACGTCAAGGTGTTAGTTTCGATTCCGTTCGTCTTAACAATTTCAAGTTCTAATATGCAGCTCATATTAACTGTGAGTCGCGACAACCAATTTCCGGTATGATCATTCGATCAACGCCAGCCAGCAGATCGGCATTTTTTTTATATGTGAACTCGCAAATCCTAGAAAAATCAAAAGTGCTGATAACACCAATGGTCATTAGATGGAAACTAGTGTTGATGTCTTCGGTATTTAAGTTGTTTAACAAGAAAATAAAGCATTTGTGTAAGGAAGGAACATCTACACTTGTTTCTATCTTGTAATATACGAGGTGATAAGAAGTAACCCTGAAAACCTTCGGAAAGAAGAAGTTCGGGATCGGTGTTCGTTGAGAACATCTTGGACTCCGGGAGTGATCCTTATTTAATTTTTTTTAGTTTGTGTTTAATAAGTGTTAGTAGTTTTTGTTTTTGTTGTCATATTATTACTTTTTGTTCGTTACCTGTCTTTAATATAAGTGTAACCGAAAGGAAGAAGGGTAAGTCTGCACAGTCATTCTGGCTTGCATTTCTACGGTCTAATTATTTCAACGCCTCCCCTTTTTACTTATACTTCGAAATCTCCAATTTTATATATATATTTTTTTTTATATATCCTTTTTTTTTGCTGTTTGTTTTAATGTAATTTTATGGCGTTTTTGATGTTTTTTTTTAATTATAATATAGTTTCCTTTAGTTCTTACTCTGGTGTTTTATTCATCCCCCCCTCTAGTAACCTCGCTTACTTCGAACCCATAAGGTTCAATATATTTAAAACAACCCGTTAGTGATAGCGGGGTGTTACATTGGTGGCAGCGGTACTAGTAACAGGTTACTAAATAATTTTAATCATTAGACCGTAGTAAATCAAATTTGCTTTCTTTTATTTCGTTATTTTTCTTTTTGCATTTTATTTTATTTTTATTATTTTGTATAAATACTTTGTGTGCGCCTTTTTATAATAAATTTGAACAATGGCTAAAGTAGAGGGTAACGTTCCTGAAGTAAAAGTAGGTGAAATTGCAAATCTTCAACCATTTGTAACTTTAGGAATGATCGCGAATACGGTAGATTCTTTTTCGGGTAAAGAAAAAGTCGTTGAATATTTTGAAAAATTGAACAACGGTTCAAATTAGATAATTGGGACGAAGCAACAACAATTAAAATTATTAAATATAGATTAACGGGAGAGGCTTACAAGTATTTTAAAACCGTTAAAGAATTAGATGCGGCCAATATTTCGTATAAAGACTTTAAAGATAGATTTATTAAAAAATTTCACCGATTAGTATACCGGGCGAAGGCCTTATAAACTAAGTAAACTTTTCAAAGACATGAAGAGTCAATTACAGAATTGTTACACGTTTAAAGACTATAGGAAATGATATTTAATTGAAGATTTGCGAAAGCAACGCGAGATGAACAGGCGGGAATAGAGAAAAATGTCAAGATTAGTATTAAATCAATTTAGGGTAGGATTAAAACGTGAATATATGAAAAGTTTAGGACCTTTGTTAATGCGCACAGAGAACTTAACGATTGATAAAGCAGAGGAATTAGCTAGACAGGAAGAACTTGGTGAATTAATGCTTAAAAGCCGACAATCTAGTAATTCTGTATTTTTATTAATCAAATGTTATATGTCACAATTGTGGAAAAAAGGGTCATTTTGCTAGAGATTGCCGCTATGCATCTGTATCACATCGTAATCAATCCCAAAATTTCAACCGTAATAATAATTTCACAAGCCGACCACCTAATTCTAATCCAAATTCTAGACCTCAAAATTATAAATATCACTTTAATAATGCGGTGCCTAATCAAGGTAATAATATAAACCGTAATAAATACAATCCTAATGCAACGTATAACGTTAGGCAACAAAACCAGAATTATTCGCAAGCTAATCCGCCACCCGCACAAAAACCACGACAAAATCGTCCCCAATATCAGCAAAAGCCTTTAAACTCCAGCTGCCACCGTTTACTCCCCGAACCGGGGCACGCAATAAACCAAAATATATTAAATAAACAAAATACATCGTCAAATATAATATACAGCAAATCCCACAAATACACATAAATTGTAGTCCTGAAACGCCTAGCATGATTTTCTTATTCGCTAACAATCTTTCTTGTAAATTTCTAATAGATACAGGATCGGCTATATCGGTAATTAAACAACAATTTGTAAATAATCAGGAAATTAGCAAAATAAATGAAATAATTTTAACCGGTATTACGGGTCATGAAATTTATTCTCTAGGCACTACTTCTGTTAATTTGGGATTATTTAAAAATCAAATAAAGAGTCATTTTGAATTTGTTGTATGTGCAGACAATCTGTCAATAACCGCAGATGGTATTATAGGACGTGATTTTTTGAAATATTTTGCTGTAGAAATGAATTTTGGTTCTGATACTTTTAAACTATGGGGAAACGTGTTACCAATTATTAGTAATGATGCAAACATTAATATACTCGATTACATAGAAATATGTAAGGTAAATGCGTTGAATAAGAATCATGTTAACTGTAATGTTATCAATGACTGTGAAGTTAATAATAAATTTGCGCGTAATGATATAAATAAGTGTAGAGAAGTTACGGAGAAACATATTGGAACTGTGCAAGGTAAAATTCCTGTAAATAATATGATGCTGTGAAGCATTTTATACAAAAGACCAAGATTTGATAAAATAGATATTGATGAAGACGATCATAAAGATCAGAGATCAGAAAATAGGCAAAATGGGAGAGATGCGGACATTTTACGTACAAATAGGTATACAGTAAATAAAAGTGAAAATGAAGTATATAGTGATAAGTTAGTTAAACATTACGACTTTCCAGTGAATGTTATAGTGAAAGAATCTCAAGATAATATTAGTGAAGATGGTGATAGTGATAGCAACTTAAATCAAAATACAGGTAATAATTATCGTGATAAGGTGAAAGCGCAGGAAAATAATTCCAGTGTAATTAAAATGTGTAGTAATAATACGCCAGAAAACTTAACAATGATATAAAATTAAACGAAGACGTTGTAGTACCACCACGACATGAAATAAATTATTTATATACACCAAAACGAAGATTTCAAGGTAAGTTTGTGTTAGTTGAACCAATAAGTGATAGTGATATTACTGGTATAATGATAGGAAATACAATAACACAGTGTAACAATAAATATTTACCTATTAGAATTATGAATGTATCAAACTATCCGATCACTTTAAAAAGAATACAGTTATAGCTGTAGCAACTTCAAATGTTACAATACATAATAGCGAAGTTAAGCGAGTTCCAGTTCATGCAGTTACGACTAATAACGAAAATAACGATAGTGATAATTTTGATTTTTCGCATGTAGATGAACATACTGCAGGATTACTATATGAATTAGTAAATAGATATAGTGATATATTTTGTACCTCAGATGTTCCCTCCACAAGTACTTCTAAAGTAAAACACAAAATTATTACTGAAAATGTTGCCCCGATCGCTAAGAAACCGTATAGGGTACCGTTTTATCAACGTGAAATTTTACAAAAGGAAATCGATAGGTTATTAGAAGCTAAAGTTATAAGACCGTCGAGTTCTCCCTGGTCTGCCCCTGTTGTTTTAGTAACGAAACAGTTACCCAATGGTGAACAAAAAGTGCGTATGTGCATCGATTACAGAAGTTTAAACGCTGTTACTAAACGCGATTACTACCCATTGCCGAATCTTCATGAATCCATAGAAATGTTTGGGATTCCACATTGTTTAGTGTGTTCGACGTTACAGCAGCGTATCATCAAATCAATATGGAAGAAAAAGATAAAGAAAAAACAGCTTTCTCTACTCCTGATGGTCACTGGGAGTACAATAAGATGCCTTTTGGATTAATGAATGCGCCAATGACATTCCAGAGATTTATGAATATGACTCTTTCGGGATTAACAGGTGATGTTTGTTTAGTGTATCTAGACGATATACTAGTGTTTAATTCAAAAGGAATAAATGATCATATTTATAAATTAAGTTTGGTGTTTGATAGATTGCGAGAAGCAAACATAAAACTAAAACCTAGTAAATGCAAATTCCTAAAACAAGAAGTGAAATACCTAGGACATATTATCGGTACGGAAGGTATAAAACCCGACCCCGAAAAAATTGCAGTTGTTACAAATTATCCACTCCCTAAAACCGTTAAAGATGTAAGAGCCTTTCTTGGTCTAGTAGGCTGGTACAGACGTTTTATTCCAAATTTCTCACAGATTGCAGAACCCCTTACTTCATTAACCAAGAAAAATATCACATTTATTTTAAATGACGATGCTGTAAATTCATTTAATCAATTAAAAAATTCTATTACATCTGATATGGTTTTGTGTTCCAAATTTTAACGAACCTTTTATTTAGCAACCGATGCAAGTAATTCTGGTATTGCGGCTATTTTAGGTCAAATGAGAGATGGTTTTGAAAGACCTATTGCTTTTGCAAGCAAAAATTAAGCAAAGCAGAAAAAAATTATACGGTTACAGAACAGAATGTTTGGCGGTAATTTTTGGTATCAAACAATTTAGGTGTTATCTTTATGGGAAAAAATTACAATTATAACAGATCATAGACCTTTAAAATGGTTATTATCATTAAAGGATCCAAGTTCTCGCTTAGCTCGTTGGGCTTTAACACTGGCGGAATACGACTTTGAAGTAATTCACAGCCAGGTAAGATACACGGTAACGTAGATGCACTAAGTCGTATCTACACTGAAGATACATCTACTATAGAAGATTTTTTTATTACGTGGAGAATAATCAAGTTGTAAATGAGAAAGTATTAGAAGTAAAAGGTAATGTATTTACTGCACCACCGAATTATTCTCTTGCACATTGTGTTTCAAGTGATTTTGCGATGAATAAAGGTATCGCAAAAGAGTTTAGAAATATGTTCGGTTGTGTAGATGAGCTTTTAAACAAGGTAAGGATGTAGTGAAATAGCTACTTTAACGCTAGCGGATCGTAATGTACATTATTTGATTACAAAAAGCAAATATTACGACAAACCCTCATATCAAACACTATGGATTGTTTACAACAATTGAAAGAGTTCTGTTTACAACATAATGATAATTATATTGCTATGCCACAAATAGGTTGCGGTCTTGACAAGTTAGACTGGTCAATTGTCTTTCCAATGATTAAATACGTTTTCTTGCATACACCTATCCATATTCAAATTTATTATTTATTAAATAATGTTACTAATGTTAATGTTATAACTACGGATACAACATTTTTGCCAGTTTGGGATAGAGATCTCATTAAATTAGAACAAGAGAAAGATCCATTTTGTCAATCAATCAAAGGACAATTGAGTGAATCTAATGAAAATATGTGTGATGAATATTATTTAGATACGGAAGGACTGTTATACAGAACAGGTAAAATTAAGGATAGTGATGTATTAGTTGTTCCAAAAACATTTGTTTATAAGGCTATGCATGATTTTCATACTCTACCGTTTGCAGGACATCCAGGACAAGCTAGAACTTTGTCTTTAATTCAAAGTAGATTTTACTGGCCGAATATGAAAAACGATATTATTAAATTTTGTAATGAATGTCCTTCTTGTAATGAACGAAAAACTTCCCCACATTTTAAACGGGCTCCTTTACAAAGTTTCCCTGAAGTTTTAGAACCATTTGAACGAACTGCTATGGATATAGTAGGCCCTTTGTTCACTTCATATAACAATAATAAATATCTACTGACTTTTCAAGATTATTTTACTAAATATGTAGAAGCAATACCCTTAGCAGATCAAAAGACTGAAACTGTAGCGAAAGCTTTTGTAACTCAAATTATTTCACGCCATGGAACCCCCAAGCAACTTATCACAGATCAAGGTACCAATTTTATTTCTAAATTAATGAAAGATGTTTGCAAATTGTTGTCAGTTGAAAAATTACAAACAACTGCGTATCATCCACAATGTAACGGCATGATAGAACGCAGTCATAGAGTATTTAAAGATATTTTATCACATTATGTATCAAAGAGTCAACAGGATTGGGATGAATGGATTCCGTATGTCCTTATGGCATACAGAATGAATACTCATAGCTCCACGGGCTACAGCCCATTTTTCTTACTTCATGGAAGGGATCCTGTTTTACCCTTTGATGATATAATTAAAGCAAAAACTATAAAATATGATTGTGATACAAACTATGTTTCGGAATTATTACTGAGATTACAAGATGCATTTCAAACAGTTAGGGAAAAACAGAATCAGGCGTCAGCAGTACAAATGCTTCAATATAATAAAAAGAGTAAGATTAGAAAATTTAATTTAGGAGATTTAGTGTATTTGCATGATCCAAGTGTACAAGTAGGAGTAAGTAAAAAGTTAGTTAAGCCTTGGATAGGACCGTTTAGAATTATAGAACGAAAAGGTGAGGTAAATTACAAAATTAGAGAATTACATGGTAGAAAAGAGCATTTGGTACATATTAATCGACTAAAACTATTTCAACCCAATATTCCTAATGCGGACGATACAGACACACACGAAACTGACGATACTGATAATTGGCCCTTAAATTATAGTAATAATAATAATGTTACTCATGAAACGGACGATAATGACACCAACAATAAAGTTAAAATACTAGTTTAACTATTTGCAAGGTTTAGACAATATAAGGCAACAACAAACTGTTAAAAAACCTCCTGATATACCTCCCTCAACAAGTGCCTTTGGACTGTTATTAAAGGCGGTGTACGAAGCTCTACCCGGCATAAGAAAAAAACAATTAAATATGTACCGCACACATAAACGGTACAAAAACATTTATAAGTAGGTTGTATGTCAATTTTGTATGTTTTTATTTCTTTTTCATTATGTTTGTTGTAATTGTTCATTCTGATTATTTTATACATACTTATGCATGTTGTTAGTTAAGTACTTTGTTTTAGATTGTGTTCAAAATGCTCTCCGTGTCGCTGATTATGTTTGCGCTATGTTGTTGCGGTTTTGCATTAATTGCGTATGATTGTGAAAATACTAACAATACCATAACCACAATTTCGGTGCGTGACGTAGAACAGTGCCCATCGCAGGAAGAAGAATATAAGACCGAAAAAGTGAACGTACAAATTGTCCAAAGGAATGACATCAGGTTACAGGAAGTTAAAACTTGTCTGGTCGAAATCACCAGAATAATATCCTACTGCGGGATGCACAGTCACACATCTGCGGTTGCCGGAGGACTATCAAGCTATATCTACCCTTAGGCGAAGAAGAGTGTAGACAAACACATCGACATCGTTCTGTTCAAATTTATCGTAAGAAAATATACGAAATCAAAATTAATGGTACCACTAGCACGTCTATTACCCTGGAAGGAACCCTAAAAGATGATGGCAGCTGTCAAGGAGTAACTTACATAGAAGAAAACCATTCCTGGAGTGATGTAGTCGTTTACGCAACAGTCAAAATAGATCTTCGATCATATTGGGCTAGAGTTAAAATGGAGAGTAATGAAATAAGTTTGTCCGGTGGTATTTTATGTCCCTATTTATCAGGTTATTGCATCGATTCTACGTACGGCGAAACAATATGGGATTTCACCTCTCAGGATAGTTGTCATAAGAATTTCAGTTTATTATATGATGGTAAGGCGGAGATTGTCACTCATTCAAAATCTGGGAAAATAATTGTAGTCGAACAAGGTGACAAAATATTTGCCTTGTCACTAATTAAAGTAATTGCCTTATGCGGAGTTGAAGTTTGGCAAAGTGAACACCCAAAAGTACTTGTTGTTGAAAAGCAAACCTATAACCAATTTCAATCAGAGATGTCCGTAACCACCGAAAATACTGACTTAACAGTTTATGTAAATAGTAAATTATTTTATATTGAACAAGCATATAAACGAGCCATTAATGCGCTATATGTTGATACCGTATACCGAAGATGCTTAGCGCACAGAGAAATTCTGAAAAATAGACTATTGCTGGCCCCTTTAACACCCAATTCGGTAAGCGCTGTTATAAAAAATCAGCTAGGATACATTGGACGCGTACTTGGTGAAGTACTGTATGTAATGAAATGTACTCCAAGAGTAGTGCAAATTAGACGCACCGAGAACTGTTACCACGAATTACCTATAACAGTAAATAATCAATCTCTTTTTATGTCTCCTCTCACACATTTAATCCAAAAATACGCTGAACAAGTGGAATGTAGTGCAGTCACACCACCACTGTATTTTATTGATGGAAAATGGATAGGATTGATACCTCACCCTGTAATGCAGGATGCCCCAACTTTACTAGCAGTAGAAGAAGAGCCAAATTTGCATTTTAAACCAATTCAACCTCTGGGATCAAGCGGCTTGTATACCCAAGAGGAAGTGTTAAAAGTTCAAAAAGCCCTAACTTTCGGAATGGAGCGATCGGCAGTATCGAATATTATTCTTAGAAAAATTGCAGGTCGAGACACTGATGACCAAGGTTATTCCACGTTACATCTTTTCGATAAAGAAGAAATTAAAAAACTAGCAGACTCCACCCTCAGATATATTTGGGGATGGTTCACAGATGTAGGAACGGTAATGAGCGGTTTCATCGGATTTTACTTTATTCTGCGGCTAATAAAATACACGGCCGGAGTCTTTTTAAATGGTATCGCCATATATAGAGCGGCAGGATGCGGAGTAGCAATACTCGCAAGTTTGTGGAACACATTGTCAATGTTATTTCTGCATCAACATGAAAAGAAACATCAATCAACCGACGTAGAAAAGCAACAAGATGATAATCAAACCCTTACTGACAGCGATAGACCCCCAACCATTACTCAGAGTACAAGTACCCTTTACCCAGTAGTGACTCACTGGACTGAAAGACCAGATACTACCAATACCCTTAGATCCTAATTTCCGTGGTCTTCCTTAATGTTCCGCAGCGACAGACCGCGCTTGCATTTAATATACCTTCACAAAAATTCCTGTACAATTCCTTATTTACATTGGCACATACCCTCTACCCTGCATCGAAGAAGGACCACCAACTAACCAGGATGGATGGCGCCCAACCTCCAACAACAACCAACACATCATAACTTGTGTACAGTGTAGTGCAATGTGCCGCGAATATTTGGAGAGAGCATTTTGAAAAATAAATTAAGGACCTTAAGTAAATATTTTAATTAGTAGGATTTAAATATTATTTTTCATTGTACAGTGTGATTCAAAAGTAATGGCTACTTGTAGAAGTACCCATTCTTTTACAAAAGGGGATGCTATGTAAATACCCGGTATATTCTAAATTATTTTCTTCTTTATATATTTCCATTTCATTTCTTTGTATACGTCAAGGTGTTAGTTTTCGATTCCCGTTCGTCTTAACAATTTCAAGTTCTAATATTGCAGCTCATATTAACTGTGAGTCGCGACACCAATTTCCGGTATGATCATTCGATCAACGCCAGCCACTAGATCGGCATTTTTTTATATGTGAACTCGCAAATCCTAGAAAAATCAAAAGTGCTGATAAACACCAATGGTCATTAGATGGAAACTAGTGTTGATGTCTTCGGTATATTGTTTTACAAGAAAATAAAGCATTGTTGTAATGGAAGGAACATCTACACTTGTTTCTATCTTGTAATATACGAGGTGATAAGAGTACCCTGAAAACCTTTCGGAAAGAGAAGTTCGGGATCGGTGTTCGTGAGAACATCTTGGACTCCGGGAGTGATCCTTATTTAATTTTTTTTAGTTTGTGTTTAATAAGTGTTAGTAGTTTTTTTTTTTTTTTTGTCATAATTATTACTTTGTTCGTTACCTGTCTTTAATATAAGTGTAACCGAAAGGAAGAAAGGGTAAGTCTGCCACAGTTATTCTGGGCTTGCATTTCTACGGTCTAATTATTTTCATCGTCCTCCCTTTTTACTTAATACTTTCGAATATCTCCAATTTTATATATTTTTTTTATATATCCTTTTTTTTTTGCTGTTGTTTTAATGTAATTTTATGGCGTTTTGATGTTTTTTTTTAATTTATAATATAGTTTTCTTTAGTTCTTACTCTGTTTGTTTTTATTTCATCCCCCCCTCTAGTACTCGGTTACTTCGAAACCATAAGGTTCAATATATTTTAAAAACAACCCTTAGGATAGAGGGGTGTTACACTAGTTTAGAGCACGTAAGTTTCGCGCGATCTAATGTCTAGAAGGGAAAATTTAACTTATATATGAATTAGGCTGATTCGGAAACGATATACGTACCGGAATTTTTTCACACGCAATGGATTGAAAATATGTCGGATAGGTTGGTACTTAACCTAGCTGAGTGCACGTAATGTTCGTGCGGTTTCGCGCGATTCTAATGTCTAGAAGGGAAAATTATTAACATTTATATCGTAAATCGACTGATCTCTTCGCGAAACTACGATTTACTACACGGAAATTTTTTCACGCGGCAATCCATTGAAAATTATGATCGGATAGGTTAGTACAACCTAGTTTAGATGCACGTAAAGCTTCGCGTGATTCTAATGTCTAGAAGGGAAAATATTAACAGTTATATGATGAAATTATAGGCATGATTTCGTGAAACGATATACTACACGGAAAATTTTTTCACGCGGCAATGGATTGAAAATATGTCGGATAGGTTGGTACTAACCTAGTTTAGATGCACGTAAAGTTTCGCGCGATTCTAATGTCTAGAAGGGAGAAATATTAACATTTATTACGTAAATCGGACTGATCGTCCTCGGAAACTACCGATTTACTACACGGAAAATTTTTTCACGCGGCAATCATTGAAAATATGTAGGATAGGTTGGTACTCAACCTAGTTTAGATGCACGTAAAGCTCTGCGCGCGCATCTAATGTCTAGAGGGCAAGATATTAACAGTTATCTATGAAATTTAGGGCATTGATTTCGTGAAACGATATACTACACGGAAAATTTTTTCACGCGGCAATGGATTGAAAATATGTGGATAGGTTAGTACTAACCTAGTTTAGATTGCACGTAAAGTTTCGCCGCGATTCTAATGTCTAGAGGGGAAATATTAACAGTTATATATGAAATTAAGGCATTGATTTCGTGAAACGATATACTACACGGAAAATTTTTTCACGCGGCAATGGATTTGAAATATATCGGATAGGTTGGTACTTACCTAGTTTATGATGCACGTGAAGTTTGGCGCGATTCTTAATGTCTAGAGGAAAATATTAACAGTTATAATGAATTTAGAGGCATGATTTTCGTGAAACGGATATACGACACGGAAAATTTTTTCACGCGGCAAATGGATTGAAAATATGTCGGATAGGTTGGTACCAACCTAGTTTAGATGCACGTAAAGTTTCGCGCGATTCTAATGTCTAGAGGGAAAAATTGTAACAGTTATATATGAAATTAAGCATGATTTCGTGAAACGATATACTTACACGGAAAATTTTTCACGCGGGCAATGGATTGAAAATATGTCGGATAGGTGGTAGCTAACCTAGTTTAGATGCACGTAAAGTTTCGCGCGATTCTAATGTCTCAGAAGGGAAAATATTAACAGTTATATATGAATTAAGGCTATGATTTCGTGAAAACGATATACTATACGAAATATTTTTTCACGCGGCAATGGATTTGAAAATATGTCGGATAGGTTTGTACTAACCTAGTTGTTAGATGCACGTGAGAAGTTTGCGCGCATTCTAATGTTAGAAAGGAAAATATTAACAGTTATATATGAAATTAAGGCGACTTGATTTCGTGAAGACGATATACTATACGGAAAATTTTTTCACGCGGCAATCGATTGAAAATATGTAGGATAGGTTGGCTACCAAGCCTAGTTTAGTATGCACGTAAAGTTTCGTGCGATTCTAATTGTCTAGAAAGGAAAATATTAACAGTTATATATAAATTAATGCATGATTTCGTTGAAACGATATACTAACAACGAAAATATTTTTCACGCGGCAATGGATGAAAATTATGTCGGATAGGTTGTACTAACCTAGTTTAGATGCACGTATAGTTTTTCGCGCGATTCTAATGTCTAGGAAGGGAAATATTAACAGTTATATATGTAAATTTAAGGCATGATTTCGTGAAACGATATACTACCGGGAATTTTTTTTTCCGCGGCATGGATTGGAAATATGTCGGATAGATTGTACTAACCTAGTTAGTATGCACGTAAAGTTTCGCGCGATTCTTAATGTCTGGAGGGAGAAATATTAACATTCTATACGTCAAATGCGACTGATCCTTCGCGAAACGTACGATTTACTACACGGAAAAATTTTTCACGCGACAATCGATTAAAATATGTCGGCATAGGTTGGTACTTACCTAGTTTAGATGCACGTTATTAGTTTTGCGCGATTCTAATGTCTAGAAGGGAAAATATTAACAGTTATATATGAATTAAGGCATGATTTCGTGAAACGATATTACTACACGATGGATTTTTTTTTCACGCGGCAATGGAATGAAAATATGTCGGATAGATTGGTACTTAACCTAGTTTAGATGCGCGTAAAGTTTCGCGCGATTCTAATGTCTGGAAGGGAAATTATTAACATTTATTACGTAAATCGAGCTGATCTTCTTCGCGAAACGACGATTTCCTACACGGAAATTTTTCACCGCGGCAATCGATTGAAAATATGTTAGGAATAGGTTGGTACCAACCTAGTTTAGATGCACGTAAAGTTTGTCGCGGATTCTAATGTCTAGAAGGGAAAATATTAACAGTTTATATATGAATTTAAGGCGACTGATTTCGTGAAACGATATACTACACGGAAAATTTTCTTCACACGGCAATGGATTGAAAATATGTCGGATAGGTTGGTACTTAACCTTAGCTGAGATGCAACGTAAAGTTGTCGCGCGATTCTAATGTCTAGAAGCGAAAATCTTAACATTTATACCTAAATCCGACTGATCTCTTCGCGAAACGTCGATATACTACACGGGAAAATTTTTCACGCGGCAAGGGATTGAAAATATGTCGGATAGTTGGAGTACTCAGTTGTTTTATGCACGTAAAGTTTCGCGCGATCTAGTGTCTAGAGGGGAATATTAACAGTTATATATGAATTTATGCATGATTTCGTGTGAAACGATATACTACACGGCAATTTTTTTCACCGCGGCAATGGATTGAAAATATGTCGGATAGGTTTACTACCTAGTTAGATGCACGTAAGTTTGGCGCGATTCTAATTGTTAGAAGGGAAAATATAACAGTTATTTTGAAATTAAGCATGATTTCGTGACTCGATATACTATACGAAATTTTTCACGCGGCAATGGATGATAATATGTCGGCTAGGGTTTGGTACTACCTGTTTATTA
>RXPK01005163.1:0-64299 GCA_004143645.1 Protaetia brevitarsis | reverse complement strand
ACTTGACTATCTTTGTTCGTCAAATTTAAACTTCTATAGTTCTCGACAAAATAACACGAAAACAGAATGGACCTCTCCTGACCATTAAATTAGTCAAAAAAGTGTTAAAATTTTCAACAGTGTAAATTATAACTAAGTAAAATTTCTACAAATAAGTTATTTACCTTAATTGTTTGATTAATATCCCATCTTAAAGTTGTCTTATAAATTAATAATTCAGTTGTATTTGTTATTAGTTTCATCACACATCGCTCGACCATAATTTTGACAGTGAGAGGTGGATGACCTATATGTATACTATTTAATCTATACCCTCATTTCAAGAAAGCGGAATCATAATTTATAGAAGAAATTCATGACCACCTACATGTAATTCATTTTGAAACATCAGTCTGTACTATTTACGCCAACGTATCTAAACACACAAACGAAATGGTACATTTTGGTATACAAAAAAATGCTGAAACTCATTTTAATAACACTTACGTTTTAATCAGATCCTATATGCATATGAAGTCATAACTATAACATGATTATTCTGTTTATTTTCCGGATTTCAGATTTCAAGTTCAAGTATGATTCGTCTGAGAATTCGTTAAATATTTGGGTTACCTTTTTATAGATCAGGTTGCTCGCCAGACGCCCACCAGAATCGTAAAGCTTTTATTGGAACGAATAACGAGAAATATCCAAACACTTTTATCGATGTTTTTCAGAATAATAAAAATTAATTAAACACTGCAAATGTACCTACACGGTATTTTATGAGTACATTTTGAAAAAAAGACGGATAATAACTTGCGAAATAACTAAAACACATTGAAGCAATTAAAAAAGAAAAAATAATATGCCATGATAAACAAAAAGCATAAAGATGAACAAGCAATAACAAATAAAGACAACATATTGGATATAAGATGGGAAGAAAGTGAGAAAATGAAACAAAACAGGAAGAAATAGAGAGATATTATTTTAATTTATTGAGTTCTGCTTTTAGAACAATCAGAATGTATTTTGCCATTTATTCTTCGACAACATTATAGTTGTATGATGTCATTGAATAATAATAATATATATTTGCAATAAAACCATTACAGAAAAAGTCAATGTTGTTATGTATGTAGATATGTTACAATTGACAAAAAAAAAGTATAATAAATATTTGTAAAGATAAAATCATAGAAATAAAAACATAGAGTATATATACATAAAAGGTTAATGAGAAGTAAAAGAACAAACGACAGTAATGTGACAAACAAAACAACACAAACATATTAATAACAAAATTATTATAAGTCACATAAGAAGTCATTAATTTCATAATACTCCTTCTCTATGAGCCCCTCCTCCTATTATTCTATCGTATCTGAAAAACAAAAATCATCATGTTGATTATTACAAGTACACTTCTCACAGGAAAAATCGGGACACCAGCAATCGTGAATTTCAAAATTTCTTGGGTGTAAATGCAGCTTTCAGCGGATATATGCACATATCAAAGCCATACATCACTTCTTTGTGTGTATTATTGCGATCAAAAGTAAAGACTAAAAATTTAAACAGAAATATAAATATATATAGAGAAAAAGGTTTATACATTAAATAAACACATTGGAATTTCGGTGGTGATGTTTCCTTAGAAATACCGAATACGGAAATATTAACGCAAAAAAAATACATAACAAATAAAAGGCCGCTTGAGTAGACAGCATCATTTAGAAATACACATATGTATTTAACTTGTTTGATGTTATGAAGAGATAATTCCTTTTTTAAGAAAACATATGGCGATGGGATCTTAAAATTATATTACCTATTACTACAATATTAGTTACTTAGTTTGATTTATGCTTAATTATTAATTACACTATTATTGATGTATTCATTATTGTTGTTGTTTAGTATTCTTAAATATTGTAGTACTACAAAATATTTTTCTATGCTTTAAAAAATTACCAAAAACAGTTTAAGATTATTTACAACATTTTTACAGCAATTAATTTCGCAAAGAAGTTATTTATTTTATTAACCCTCCGTTTATTGTATTTTCAAGAAATATATCTTAACTATCGCCTGTGTAATCCAATGTCGTTTCCTTCTATTGAAATATAGCTAACACCTTTTGGTCGGTAACACAGCTTCAGGCAGTAGCAACGAAAAAGTATGAAATGTATCAAATTCAAAAATAAATATTTTAGCACTAACTGAGATTGACGAACAATATGCTTTCTTACAATGTTTGTTATGTATTATAAATCCAATAATATTTTAAATAATTGTTAATAAACCTGTGCTACATAAAGACAGTTTGTAAAGAGTGCCCAGTGTAGGCCATATCTCAAGAAAATAGATCAACGACGTCAGATTACACAGGCGACAGCTAAAATATAATTCCTGAAAATACAATAAACGGGGGGTTCATAAAATAAATAATTTCTTTGCGAACTTAATTGCTTTATTTAAGAATTTTATAAATAATCTTAAACCTGGTTTTGGTAATTTTTTATAGATAGAAGGAAACTTTATAGTAATACAATATTTAAGAATACTAAACAACAATAGTAATTAATACATCAATAATAGTGTCAATAGTAGTCAATAAATCTGTGAAAATCACGTTGTCCCAAAACCGAGGAGGCTGACTGACATATTGTCTATTGCTAAACTAATACTCGCGAGCATAAATCCAAGTAAGTAACTAATATCAAAGCAGCACTAACCAGTAACATAATTTTAAATAATAAAATCCCATCACCATAAGAATTATCTTTACAGAACATCAAACAAGTTAAATACATATATATTTCTAAATAAAGCCGTCTATTCAAGAGTTCTTTTTGTTATGTATTTTTTTTTCATTGGTATTTCTAAAGGGAAACGCCGCCACTCAAACTCCGATTTGTTTATTCTATACATAAACCTTTTTCTCTCTATATATTTATTTTTCTGTTTAAATTTCTAGTCGTTACCTTTGATCGTAGTAATATACATAATTAGGTGATTTATGGCTATGATAAGTGAATACGTCCTCCGAAAGTTGCATTTACAATAAAGAAATTTTAAAATTCTGAATTGCTGGTGTCCCGATTTTTCCTGTGAGAAGTGTACCTGTAACTTCAGGGAGGTTGGGCAGTCAAAAAAAAAATAATTTCTTTGTTTTGTTTGATTTGAAGAAAAATGATTTATTGCTTCAAATAAAAATTAAATGATAAATCAAAAAGTATTTTTCTCATTTTTTTTTGCGTGGGTTCCGAGCATTGAACCAAAAATGAATGCTGAAACAATGGAAGAAATCACTGTTTCAGCATCAAATCGATGAAAAAGATTTGATTAAATGGTTAAGGAATTTATTCAGTAATAAAGCACTCATTGTATCAATGAAACCAAAATCATTGAAATGAAATGGTAACTTGATTGGCTTAATGAAATATGTTATTGTTGTAACGAACACCAGTTTTGTTTTAACAACTTTATTTGGTTTACTGAATGACCGCGAACTATCAATTTTATGATGACCTCCAGTAGAAGAATGAAGAAAGGCATCAATGCAATGAATATTACTTGTTGATATGCTAATCGCAAGTGACCGATTTAATGTATGCTATGCATTGTTATATATACAGGGTGGGCCATTACATTCGCGTCGGTTTATATAAAAAAGTGGTAACATATTTTCCTTTTTTTTTTTGGTTAAGGATTATATAGGTTCCGACGGACCACATTTCAAAATTATTTTGAAGTATACAGGGTGACTCAAAGAAAATTGCACACCCAAGTTTTTGAAAAATTATAGTTCAGGCTAAATAAAGGCAAGTTGGTGTTAGGATTTTTATATCTAACTCGTTTACGAGATAATTAACTATTCTTCAGAATGTAGACCAAAATTTAAGAGGCACGCCTGTCATGCATACTTAAGCTAGATATTTTAAATTATATTTATTTTTTTACTAAAGCATTACACTTGATAATAAAATAAAAGTAATGCAAAAAATTATACAGGGAGAACAAAAACATACTTTTAATTTTCGCTATCTTTAAAGGCAAGTAACTTTCTTATTTAGATTCGAAATTTAACGGTTTTTAATATTTCCTTCATTTCCGGTAATCGGTTTTTGTCGTTCTGTTTTCTTATAACACACACTTCCTGTACTTCGGAATACTTGCAGCAAATTTTCTGAAGAACGCTTATCGGATGGCGTCTGTTAGGATATTTTTGCGCATAAATCCTTGAAATTTGTACTAGCAAACAATTTTCTTCACACTCTCCAATTATTAAAATCATATCAATTCTTTCTGCTTGAGGGTGATTTCTCATTGTAAATAATTAAAATGTTTTTTTAAATAACCACGAACAACAATGATGCGCAACTTATGACTTTAATGACTTTTTGTGTATAATGAATAATAGCGATACTTTTGTCTAAGCCCACTTTTGAAAAAGAATTGATAGGAATTAATATTTGAAATAGAAAATTCTAAATTACTAAGAAACTATAACAGATAGGTATAGGAAGCAGTAATACAATATTAAAGACTGTTAAAATTAGAATCTAAATAAGGTAATAAATACAGGGTGTTCCATTTAAAATAAGAAAGCTTTAAAGATAGCGAAAATTAAAAGTATGTTTTTGTTCAGCCCGTATAATTTTTTGCATTACTTTTATTTTATTATCAAATCTAATGCTTTAGCTAAAAAATAAATACAGTTTAAAATATCTAGCTTAAATATGCATGACAGGCATGCCTTCAATTTTGGTCTACATTTTGAATGATAGTTAATCTCGTAAACGAGTTGAGTTAGGCATAAGAAACCTAATACCAACTTGTGTTTATTTAGTCTGTACTATCAAAATATGTCACAATATACAGGGTGTTCCATTTAATTTTTCACAACTTTGTTGTGTAGCTTTTCTTTGAGTCACCCTGTATATTTCAAAATAATTTTGAAATGTGGTACTTCTGAAACTGTATAACCCGTAACAAAAAAAAAAAAAATTGAAATATGTTACCACTTTTTTTTATGTTTACGAAATTGCTCAATTTAGATAATTTGAACATTTCAGTCAGTAATTGCAAGTTAGCTAGTTAATCTGCCCGTTCGACCAAATTAATTAATGTTTATTTTTAAATTTTCAGAGATTAATATGTATGTATGCGTATAAATGTTAGATAAATCAATATTATAATCCGACAACCTTCTGACCATTAACCTTACGATGATTATTACATACACTCTACATATTTCAATAACTAATTCATAATAACTCATCTTTATTAATAGCTGCAATAAAGAACACTTATGGGTCCATATTTTCTTGTTTTAGATAACATGACCACTTGTTTTTATGTTAATATAAATTAGTAATAACAAACTATGTGATTTTAATAACTTACAAATGATCCTTAGAAGCCTTTTAAGAAACATAAAAATAGTTTTCTTTACAAAACAATTTAAAAAATATTTATACACAGTGAAATTCTAATATTAGTCGTTAATCAAAAGTCATGATTACAAACATTTTAAGATTTGTTAAGTTATAGAATATACATATATAATACTATAGTATGCAACATTTTAGATTGAAAAATACTATATGCTATAGTATTTTATCCAGAATTGGAAAATCTTTCGCACAACACATTAAATTCTGTGTAAATTAATAGCTAAATAAAAACGTTTTCAAAATATGGCTTCTAGTATTAAGTCAAGTAAGTATTAATACTTTTTTTGTTTGTTTGAAAATTTAGTGTTGTTTTAAAATTATTGAATTCTACGTGTTATTTAGAAAATATTATTTGATATTGATTTGCTTCTTATGAGAATTACTATTTACTGGATTACAAAAACGATATCTCAGTGTAACCATGTGTGTTAATAAATGTGGTTGTCCGGAGAAGGTTCGCCTGTGGCACCGCTCTAAACTTTATAATTTTTTTACTTATGTCTCGATACGGTCATTCATTTTAGCTTTTTAATTGACTATTATCTCATAATCTATTAAAGATAGGTATAGGGAATGCGGATATAAAATGATAGGGGATGATATTTACTTCTTAATTCCGAATTAAAATACAGGGTGTTCCATTAAAAAAAAGAATACTTAGTCTGTTTAACAAAAAGTCGCTCATATCTCAAAATCTATTAATGATAGGTATAGGGAATGCTAATATAAAGTGATAGGGGATGCTATTTACTTCCTAATTTCGAATAAATAACTAATAACTAATAATAAAATACTGGGTGTTCTATTTAAAAAAATGAGTTTTCTGCATTTGAAAATATGTCACTTTGTTCCTCAGTTTTGAACACCCTGTATGTTAGAATGTAAAGTGTCCATACCGTTTCTTAGAGTAATATCTACATTCATAACATAGCAAATTTGGAGTCTTTACTTGCAGTATTAACCGAGATATTAATTTCTCAATGATGCAATGATTATGACTAAAACAAAAAGAAAAACTTAAATAACTCAAAAACGGCAACATGTAGCTATAGGAATAGCTAATGGAAACTGACGTATTTATGGTCGTAGAATCCAAAAATGAATAAAAAATTAGATCATTCTATTTAAAATAACAAAGTTGACATCCATTTCCGGTCAACCGGAAGTGATATTTTGGTTAAGATATTTTGCATTTATAGTTCCAATCGAATAGATACTGGTGCCAAAATCTCAAATATAAGTAAATAATAGAACACCATAAACTTTTAATGAACCAGTTACGTGGAATACCCTGTATTATACTTTTATTTTTGTTAATACTTAACAATGCTACACCCAAAATTAATAGTTTTTGAGATATTTGAATTTTTACAGGCAAAGTATTGATGAGGGGTATTAAATGTTTAACAATTTTGAACTGGCCATGATTTGTTTTGTAAAAAATTAAAAATTTACAAATAAATCTTTGAAAAAATTTCCGTGACGAAATTTGAATGTGTCTGTATTAAAAATATTCGCATAGTTTCAAGAATAGTGCTTCAAACTTTAACACATCATTAATAAGTACTTCATTCGGCATATAGAGAATAAGGAATAATGAATTTGTTTATTCGTGATTGACGAATAATGCATATTTGAGAATAAAATTATTCGAATGATCATTTGAATGAAATTTATTCGCCAATAATGCAAGTGTAGATTTAATTTACTTGCAGCATAATTGTATATTGCTTTATTTAGCGCATATTAATTTAGGGTATTGAAAAAAAAGTAACTTAAACCTTTTTCAAAATAATCAGCGAACCAATTGAAATGAAATGTGAAAACTAAGTTTTTAACCAACAAATGTCTGTAAAAAATAAAATGTTTTATGTCAAATTTGTAATAAATTAACATCTGTGCAGGCTATCTGTATGATTGGCAAGTGATTTTGGTTGCCCACATCACCTAATTTATTTTATAATGTTCATTTCTCAAAATAAAGAGAAATATTACAATATGCAAAGTACTGAAAAGTATGTGTTTGTGTGATCATATAAGTAGGTAATTAAATTAAATAAATTGACGTTGCTGTACTTCCTATTTCATTTTTTTTTGTACTGTGAAAGTTCTTATTGTGTTGCTACTAGTTTCGACCTTAAAGCTAGGTTTCGCTTAGGCTGCACTCGAACTTCATAACAGTCAATATAGGTATGAACACATGTAAACTATAAGGAGTAGATGCGATATAAATTGTCTGGGTATCGTTTGAATTTAAAAGTCATTGTAGTATAACAAAGGCCGGATGAGTTCACTTTAACATAATATATAAAAACTTGCTTGTATGCATTATCATGAAATTTTAAGATTGGCTATTTTTAAAATTAAAGTTAGTAATAATTATGAATATTTATAAAGACTTGAACATAGTGAGTAGGTATAGTGAACCCAAAATGAGAAGTACATATGTCGTCATATCCGTTTTGAGCGCTGGAATCGTCGGAAGGGTCTATTATACAAGCTTCAGGGGTATTTCTGCCACTTTGACAGAAGTATTTAATGTAATTTCTATCGTAAAAAAAAATCACCCCCACCACTAATGACTTACATTAGATTAGATTAGGTTAGGATTGGGGTGGCCTATGGACCTGTTCCACGGGACGTTTTTAGATCTATTGTGATCCTCTTTTTCTTAGAGGACGCTCTCTAATTTTGCCCTATTAATTAGGCCTATCATCTTTGGGAGCGGCTTCTCTATGTAGCTACTAGCTGTGAAGTTCTCCTCCCCCATTACTAGAAACATGGCACAGCACATGAACTGGTGTTTCTTCCTCCTCTTGGCAGTATCTGCAGGTTGCATCATCTGCCAGGCCTATGTATACATATGCCATTCAGCTCATGACAGTCACAACTACAACTTACAGTCTTCCTGTCTTTATTCAGTAGATCTCTCGTGAATTCAGGCCTGTGCTCCTTTAGGAACTCTTTTGCCTGTCTTTGTCCCGGTGATTTTTGCCACCACTTTCTGGATTGATTATGTATCCACTCATTGATGGATTTTTTAATTTGCGATTTGCTAGTGCCGAAAGAGGGTTCGGCTCCAACGAATGGCCTTGACGAGCTTCGCCTGGCCAGCTCGTCCGCCGCCTCATTTCTTCTCACGACCGAGTGACTAGGGACCCAGGCGAGGGATAGTTTTCTTTGGGTGCCCACCTCATTTAGGGCGTTTACACAGCCCCAAATCAGCTTAGAGTCCACGCTCGTGGAGCTAATCGCTTTAAGTATGGACTGACTGTCAGAGAAGATAGCGACGCTTTTACCTGACTCGGTACATCTTTCTATCTCTCGGACACAGTGATGGATTGCAGCAACCTCAGCTTGGAACACAGTCGTGTCTTTGTTGAAGCTTACCGAAAGAGCCTTTTTAGGCTTCTTAGCGTATATTCCCGCTCCAACGCCTTAGTCCGGTTTATAGCCGTCAGTATACCAATTTGAGTCCGCTCTTACCGGAGTACCTGTCTCCCAGTCCTTCTTTTCTGGCATTATAACCTGATATTTTCGGTTATTTCGCCTTTTTGACATGGAATCCTTTCGCCTCTACTGACTTTAGTTCGTCTATTCTACGTCGACATTACGATGACGACATATGTACTTCTCATTTTGGGTTCACTCTACTTAATCTTCTGTTTATCTTCTGACTTCTTAGTTCTTAGTTGTAGAGTGAGAGAGTGGAATTTGCGTGGATATTTCCGTGATTTCTTTTATTTCGCATTACGCCACGTGTCACCAATGCATTGGTATCATAGAAAAATAATTATCGGTCGTGTTATCTACGTATGTTTTAATATTATCAGCAGCTGTGACTCACGGTTAGATAGATTATTTTATTTACCGGTATTAATATTTTAATATTGCAGTATTCATTAATTACGTTTTTTAGTTACTTTTGGCTTGCAATAATAATATTCCTGGTATTAGATTATTATAATTTCATATCTGTTGTGTATTAGTGAATGGGGTTTTAGATCACGTTAACAAATTTTGACAAACAAATATCCGATAAGAAAGATAATTATTTGATTTGGTTAAATTAAAGTATATAGTCATTTAATTAGAGAGAAAACGCGTTTCAGTATACATAATATCAGCTTTGTAAACTAATCTTACAATTAGCATTTCTTACTAATGTTATTTCTAAGGTGTCTTATTACTACACATTTCAGTTTGGCAAGATTATAATTGCTTTTAATGCTATATTATGGAGAGCACAACAAAATATGTGAATATTATCTTCTGGTATTTTTTAACCAATAATAAGTGTATTAATATTATCTTCTTTTGTTGGAATATGGCTGGAAATCAAATTCAAAAGACAATGCAGGTTGCGTTTCGGTTATTTATAAACCTTTTTCAAACCTTTTTTTTTGGCCTGCGGGATCAAAGCCCATACGCCACCGGTTGTAAATAAAGAAACAATCATCATGGGTGCTATATGTATTTGTTTGTGTTATGATGGTCCGAATGGGGCACTTTTAGGATACAACAGGGATACCCACTTCACAGTCTGCGGCCTATCAGACTGATTAACTAAAGTACACATCACAGAGTTCGGCCAACGGAAAGTAGGATTTACACACAAGGTATCAATTTAGGAAGGAATGCCCCATTCGGGCAAATTAAATTAGTATTTTCGCTCTTTTAATAAGGTCTATTATTTTGTCATCGATTTTTTGGTTATTCATGTACAGTAATGATATTATACTAGTTGGTAATGGCACTCCTATAAAGATAAATAGATTGTATAGCTGTTGTAAATATGTGTGGTTGGTGCGCGATAATTAAGATGATTTAAATTTGCCTCCTTATGACTACAAGAGCAAGCAGGAGAATTAATTATATTTCGTTTATGCAGATGGGATGGGAATCTGCCGTGTCCAAATTTTAGTCTACTTATATATACGATAGCATCTAGACAGGGTACTATTAAGACACCATGAGTTGGTATTTGTCGATTTGTGAATAAAGCGCATATTGTGTCATATGAGATGCACACAGCTCTCTCCAATATTCGTTCCAGTCATCCGTCAATATATTTCTTTTGGTTTTTTGAACTAATCCATTCGAGTAAAAACAGGTTCATATGGTTGCCCATCTGCACAGCTCTCCCTTGCTAGTCGGTCAGCTTTGTCATGTTCTTGGATGCCGCTATGTTCTTTGATCCAGTACATTTGTAAACAAAACTCTTTCGGTCTTAGCTCGCTAATAATTTTAATAATATCTAAAATAATTGGATGCATACTGGAGGGGTGTTTGCGTGGTTGTAAGGCTTTTAGGACACCCATAGAGTCTGACATGATAGCCAGGTGCTTGTAGTTAGCCGTCACACCGTACTTTAATGCTTCAAAAATGGCCAAAGCTTCGGCCGCATAGATACTGGTTTCAGGATCCAACATGAACTTTCTATAGACATTCGCCCGATCAGCATAAAACGCACCATATCCATTTACATTCTTTGACCCGTCTGTATATATGATTAATGCGTTGCCCAATGTTTTTAGTATTGAAGCAAACAATTGTCTATCATGCTTCGGATCACCTTTGTATGAAGGAAAAGTTATGTTGATATATTCATGGAACTCAGTGAATGAAACATTATATATTTGTGAATAACGTATAAGTTCATGATCTTTAGATGAATAACGAAACGCTGCAGCAAGTATTGATGATTTTTTTTCTTCTCCAGTAATTATTTACTAGATCTTCCTTCGACACGGTACACACTTTAGCCAAAATTCTAGAATTCCTCCTTGCAAATGTTGAATACATATATTTCACCGCCAAATATTTTCTACGTACAAAAAGTGGTGATTCCTGAGCTTGATTTGTAAAGCTGCTGTAGGCGTGGATCTCGTTCCCACCTTATATCTTATATTTCTATTTGGGATCCACATTAACATTTTGTTCAGACTTTCTATTAATCAACATAGTTGCACGTCATAATATTTATGAAACATTTTAAAATTGTACATTGTGTCGTCTCATTTACAATTTTAAAATGTTTTTTCTTTGTGAAATCTTATAGTCTTAAATGAGTTCTAAAAACTAAAACTAAATATTTGCTATACCCATGGTTTATATATTTAGTTTGTGATAATTGGTGTTTTATGAAAAATCATAAAAGAATATAAATATAAACATTAAAATGAATACATATATACCCCCTTTAATATTTTTTTTTGCGCTTGTGAGAAATTGCACTCAATTAGATTAAAACATTGGTAACAATTATTTTTCAACTTATACGAAAAAAAAAAAAAACTTAATACATCGATTAAATTATTTCAAAAATATCTTACAAACCATTCGCATATTCCATTTATTGGGGTTTGAAATGACTTTATGCTCCAAAAAAATTGAATAAAATTTATACCTAATAAGAAAAAGAAAGCTATGTTCACAATTTTACAGAACCATACTGTATATTGGAATGTGCAATGGAATCATCTTAACATAATGGCAGCTTATTTGCCCAGCAAAGTAAACAATTTATCGCTTTGTTGACACGAAATATTTATTTAAAAATACTTTGGAATTTTGGGGGCATTGTTGTAGTCCATTTTGTAAACCGCAAAAAAATTCTGAAAATTTATTAATAAATATTAAAATACTAATATGTTATAAAAAAAAATAATACTATACATCTCAGCAAAAATTTAACTGCGAAAGGTATGAAAAACTTAGTTATTTTGCTTTTCTTCAAGAAGAGCGGGTAAGTATAAATGGGTCGACACAAAAACCTCATCTGCTGGCTTTAATGTAACAGAAACCACAATCCTTAATTTCACGATATTCAAACACGTTAAAAGGCAGCAGCTCTTTAATTTATAAGTCACAAATCACCACAACATGATAACAAAACGGTGGCACAGTTAAATTTTAAAAATTCTAAATTGTGGTTGCAGTGTTAAGTTAGCTTGCCCATCTTTAATCGCAAATATCTCGAGAAGAAAAACCCCCTTTTTTTTCCTTATAGCCAAATCAGTAAAAAAAAAAACCACAAAATGATGGCATAGTCAAATTTTGAAAATTCACAAGTGTGGCCGCAGCGTCAAGTTGGCTTCTCCATCTTCACTCGTCAACAATTCGATTACATAGTCAAATTTTGAAAATTCAAAAGTGAGCCCATAGCGTCAAGTTGGCTTACCCATTTTTAAACGTCAACAACTCCAAAACGATCAGAGCACAATTCTTTTTTTTGCGACACAAACCAGCACAAAACAATTACAAAACGATGACATCAATGTCAAATTTTGATAATTTGAAAGTGTGGCTGTAGTGTCAAGTTGGTCTTGCCCATCTTTAATCGTCTATAACTTGAGAATGGAAAGACCACACATTTTTTTCTCTATGCAACAAATCAGCACACAAACTAATACAAAGCTAAACGCGGCAGCCAACTTTATGGACCTATCGGGCATTGAATTGCAAGAATAATTTCAATACTGATTGTGTGATTGTATGTAAACCTATGTAAATTAATGATGTATTATTGCTACGTCATGTCAAGCCGATAGGAGTAGCAGTAAATAGAACTTCGATTATAGATATGGAATAACTTCTTGGAAATAAACCATTTATGGAGTAGATTTAACATTTCATTATTTTCATGCTCACATTATCGATTGAATCACAAAAGCTATTATATGGTCTGTATTTATTAATTTTAAGGAAGATAGTTATACATTAATTCAGATTGAGTAAACGACTGCAGATAAAACAGCACCTTGTGGCACACTGATACTGATAGGCAGTAGTTCTGGTTTAATTCTAATTTTCTTAATTTTATTATTCTCCGTTGCAATTATTTGTACAAACTGAATCCTGCTGCATATTCTCTCTAACTTCATTGTCACTAGATTATGAAATTATGGTGAACACATCAGAAGCTTGGCTGAGCTTACAGAATTTTGCGGATTTTTTTTATCTAAAGTCTGCTGGTCTTTACCAGTTAGGAAATTAAAACACTTTGCCGAAAATAATTAGACGTATTAACATTACTCATTAGAGAATTTACTTATATAAGTTGGTAAGAAGGATTGGCCAATAATTTGGCATGCCAATAACATTACTCCTTTTTCGTAAAGTGGAATAAGTTTAGAGATTCCCTTTTAAGAAATAGCGAATTTACATACTCCTAGTCTCTTATGACATTGTTCAATACTGTCATAACCACTCCTACATTTTTCGTTTCATCTTTAATTTTGGCAACGACTCCCAGCATTGTGACACTTGATTCACCATCAGTGCTTATACCTGTACGGCTTTCTCACGATATTTCATTTTATAAGAACTCGTTTAAAAGATTAAATATTGATGTTATATAGGTAGCAGTGTGCAGGATGAGGGTCGTCTCAATAGTTTGCAAACAGAATGAACAAATAACATTAAAACCACCAATCTGACGACGCCCGACGTTTGTCGATTCATCTATTTATAGCGTGAATTTGGTTCACCTGCTTCCTTGATGTTATTCATATCGCAAAATCGTTTAGCAGCGATGTTATTTGACAAAGAAATGTTGCAGACTTTCTCACACAGTATTTTCATCAAGTAAACATTGGATAGTATCGACTATGTGAAGTTCAATAAGAGTTTATGTTCCGCTATAAAAAAAATATATATGAAGATAATTCTTTTCTTGAAAAGGATAGGCAGTTTGTTTTTTAAACTTGGATGGTTCTCATCGATATCGCAGCTTTAGTAGTTAGGAGAACGTCCGTCTGTAATTCATATTATGGAGGAATCCATATTGAAATAATTTTCATATTTGTTTTTTATGATAATAATAATATCCTTTTATTTTCAAGAAACAAAACAAGAAAAACGTCAAAACAGTATAGAAAAGACCTTATCATAAGACTTAAAAGTAATAGTGCTACATAACTATGTAACTTCAAAAAATTCGGTTAAACTATAACAATTTTAATTCAGTAGTAGGTTTTTAAGAGAATGTTTAAATTTAGGGAATTGTTATAAATTGTCTAGTAGTGCATTATAGAGCTCACAACCAATATATTGTAACCTTTTTTGAAAAGTTGTAGTCCTGTGGGCTGGCGGAAGTAAGTAATTGTCCAGCCTGGTGTTGTAACTATGATTCACCGAATTAGCAAAGTGATATATATTTTTGTATACAAAACTTATTCCTTCCAGTATAAAAATATCATAAAACGTTAATATTTTGTGTTTCCTAAACACTGCTCTACACGTGTCGCGAGGCTTTAAACCAAAAATTATGCACAAGGCATGTTTATGAAAAATGAAAACTCTGCGCTGAGGTGGCTGTTCTCCAGTAAAGAACTCCATACTTAAGTCTAGAAAAAAAAAATCTGAGTAGTACAATGTTTCCAAAACACTTACGTCAAACTTGTTTTAAATGATACAGGGAATAGTTGATTCGAGATAACTGCTTACAAACTAGATCGACCTGGTTATCCCAGTTTAAGTTACAGTCAAACATCAAGCTAAGTATTTTAGTTGTCTCATTCAAAGGCATAGTAGAGTTGGCTAATTGCATTGAGAATGAATTTTGGTTAATGTTGTTTGTGAATAACACTACATTAGTTTTCTCTTTGCTGATAACAATTTTATTTAAATCAGTCCAGCAATTGACTGAGAGAAAAGAGACTCTATAATTTGTAATGTAGTAACGATGTTGTTAGAAGCAGCAGTAATGTTTATATCATCCGCATATAAAATAATATTCTTTGTGTTTAACCAATTAGAAGATCGTTGAGGTATACTAAAAATAACGTTGGACCCAGAACTGAACTTGAGAACCTATGTTCAGTTCCAAAGGGTAGACTTGAAGTTGTTACAAATAACCTTTTGTGAACGGTGTCAAATAACTAATAACAAGCTTTTGTGAGTCGCTTACACCATATTGCTAATTGATTGTTCATGAATGATAACAGTCGACGCTTTTGTTAGATCATTGATTAATTATACATATATGAGATCATCTAATGCAGAGTAGAGTGTTTTTATTAAGTATTTAGGGCATGTTAGGCTTCTACTTGGTAAGAACCATATGGCTGGGCGTGAAATTAACTTGGTTACGAAAAAATTGATCAACTTTGTATTAACTGATTATATTTTTGCAAAGAATTAAGCAAATGATTAAAAATAGGTTTACGGTGCACTTTAAATCAGTAAGCAAGATGCCTTTCTCCAAGGAAGGTATATTAAATAGTGAATAAGACAAAAGATATTTGGACAACTCTTTACAATGCCCGTATTGAGTCCTCGTATTCATTTTGAAAATAATGATTAATTTCTCGATAAGTTCGTAATGTTGCATTTGGCGATAGAACAACTTCAATCATTGTTTTGCCCGCATGTGACGTAGACAACAGCGCACGTATCTGATTTCATTTCATCAACAAATAACAATGTTTTTTGCTTAGCTGTGATTAGAAAACGACATATCTAGGTGGTTGACTTCCATCATGCTCTGTCATCAGATTTAGCAGAATGAGAAAGGAAATTGAGTAGCGCACAAACTGCTTCTTTCATCACACAGTCCACTTTCAATTTATCTAATATGTACAATTAACTATAAAAACGGAGATGGAGTATGGTATGTATACTGCGACCTAAGAATCTACTGTACCTTTTCTTACGTTTTACAGCTGGCCTTCCAATCCATTCCTTTCAATATGGGAGGCCCAAGTAATAAGTCTCCATCCTCCATTTCATCTGTTCTCACGTGCAACGCCCTTGAGTTGTACAGTGCTACGCATTTGAGAGGAGATGGATGAGTAATTATCCTGTTCCATCAGAATATACAATCAGAGTCTTTGCGAATCCAGCTTACTAGATATCCCTGTCAGATTACAGGGATTGAAAGTATTCTGTTAATAGCAAATTTGTTCTTTACAAGTTGATGCATTCTGTAAACTTTCTGGTTGTAGGCTTCCAGAGGAGTTCACTTTGCGTCATTCCTGGAGCTCTCAAAGATGATTAGATTTTCTCTGCCCATTTCCTTTCAATTTCCATTAGTAGTTATTGCTACTAACCGCCAAAGGGGTCAAGCTTTTTTTTTTGCAAGATTATCGTTATCTGGTCCTTCCACCAATGTGACCGAACAACAGGAGGGTTACTTTATTCCTTGGCTAGCCGTTTAATTTCCTAAGCATTTCCAGACATCTTGGAACTGATTTATGTAGCTAATGCTTATGGCTCTGACTATCAGAATAATGATAATCTCCTGCTTTCGGTAATTCTGTAATATTCAATGGAGCATCTTATAAAAACGTATATTTTCGCCTTGAGAAATGGGTATTCCCTAGCTTTCGAAAGACTTGGTTCTAGGTTACTTTCCTATTTCGATATTATAAAAAATAGTAGAAATATAATAAAGAAATAACCAATTCCAAGAAATTATGCCAAAAATGTTAGCTTTGAGTAGAATTTATTTCACATTTGTTCATTGAAATGTATCGATTGTATTTATAGCAAGTCGTTATACTAGTAATATAATAAAAAAAAAAAAACATGTATTTTATTTATTAATTAGTTTTATTTAACCGGAGGATTTTCTAGACAATTATCACTGTTTTGTAGTTACAATTTCATCAGCATTTAAAAGGCACTTAAAAAGGCTTCTCAAAGAAGAACTTTGTTGGCTAGATTAAACAAGGGATTAATGCTAATTATGGTAGGCAGCCCGGTTTACAATTGTCGTATCAAATACAATTAGACAACACCAATACTCTAACTAATGAACTATAAAATAATATGCGTTTCTGAATGTTTTATCGCAATAGGTAACATTCATGATACTTAAAGCCTTCAACGAGAGTGCCGGAGGGATTTTTCCTAAAAAATGGGGTATATATTTGACGACTAGAAGTGGTCTATAGCCAAATCTTCAACTCTAAATATGATGGACTCGAGTAAAAAAATCAATATATTTTAGAGGTGGTTGGTAGAACAGCTAATGGCAAACTGGTTATAATAATTGAGTCAATAATAAGTGGTAAGTAAACAACAAGAAAGATGATCAATCAAAATCTTTAGAAAAATACATAATTCGGTTTCTGCGAGCAAGTAAATTAATATATAATTTGGGAAAAATGGCAGTAATAAATTAAACTCATATTTGCTGCCAATTTGCTAACAAAAGTAGCATTTGTACCTCAAACTTCTAGTAGGCAGCGCGAACACGTACAACTCACGATTCGACAGGCCGCATAAAGCAAACTGTCAAAGTAATTAAGCAACCCAATTGTATCTAGAATTTCAAAAAGAAAAAAAGATGTGAACTTGAGCGACTCGTATATTAGCAACCAAGCGGGTTAATAACTCTTTATCTGTTGTGATTTATACAAAATTCCGAAATCTATCAACTGTCATTTGGAGGGGACAACTTTTATGACGGGCTAGTGAAATAAAAATCATTCCATGAGCGAGCAGCCCCACCTAAAATTTGAATAAGAAGAGTATTTGTTCTCATTCAACGTTTTTCATTCTTTCTAGGAAAAGGAATTTTTTTTTTACGTAGTAGCTAAATTTGCAACCTGTTAAATAAAATACGATTAGATGAAAGGTTGGCTTCTAATTTTTAAATGTTCAAATCAGGACCATTAACTCCAAACATAGTACAATCTTACTTCAAATGCTCTCCTGACATTTCGTAACTTCTCTGAAGTTATGTGTTGGCATTCTTCAATAATTTTCTGGCGTAACTCTTGTAAGGAAGCTGAACGGTATGCACACATACGCTAAATGCCCCAGAAGAAAAAATCAAGTGGTTATGATTCGCGATTCTAGCAGCCATTCAATAGGTTCTACACCAATCCAACGATCGCGAAAGTGATGATACTTGATGATTTTCGTACTACGGCAGCCTAATGTGGAGGCGCTCCATCTTGCTGAAATATTATCTCATTCTCCAACAAATCTGGATCTGAGTCCAATTTTTCTATGATCAAAGGATTGATTTAACGTCAGAATTTTCAAAATAATTTGACCATAAAGTTCCGTCAATGAAAAGGGTCATGATGAACCAACTGTATGGTTGGTATGTTCACTTAAGGTTCGTGGCGTGTGATGTATTGCCCACGTAAATGGGGTTAATACCTAAAAAATAATATAAAGCCGTAAACAAGCCGATGCCTCACTATAAAGCCAAAAAACAATGAAAACATAATAGGGATGATGTGCATATATTTTCAGGAAGATTGTTTATTCTACTAAATGAGCAAGTGGTTTGAACTGTCGATTTAAGGTATTGTGTTTAACGATTAGCACTATGGCGGAACAGTGTGCCTGTAGTCTTGAGGGCGTTTATTTCTTATGACAGAAATCAAGAACGGTATTTGCTCTCTGCTTCCATGTCCATGGTGAATTATGGAATTTACTAGATTATTTAGATGTGTAGGATCATCAGGACTTTTCGCCGGGGCCATTTACGAATGTATATCTACATATTTACCAATTTTATTTTGTTGTTGTATGTATCTATGACTCTCCTTTCAAATTCTTCCACTTAGATGTTGCTCAATATGGGGGACAATGGGGAGCCGATTGTCTTGCCAAATTCCTGCTGGTAGAACTTGTCTTTCACCTGGAAATACATCGTGTTCACACAGATGGACAGTAGTTCCATAATGGCATTCACACTTAATGAAGTTCTTTCGTGCAATATGGTATCTGCGGAGAGTCTGTTTCTTGTTACTGCCATGGTAGCTCCGGTTGGTACGTTAGTGAAGAGACTAGTGACGTCAAGGCTGACCAACATGCTCTGTTCTTCAAGTTTCAGGTTATGGACTCTTAGTAAGCCGTATATATGTGGTGATTTACTGTAGTGTGGTTTGAGCTTATATCTTATATTTTGGTCTGGGAATATTTTGGATTCTATGGTCGATGATAGGGTCCTTCTTTAATTCCTTGTATGTTCCAGTTCGTAAGGGATCCTGTTCTTTATTGTGATAAGTGTCCACATCCATTACTACTGTTGTGTTCCCTTTGTTTGCAGGTGGTATCTTGATGGACTTATCTTCTTTCAGCTTTGAGAAAGTGTTCGCTCGTAATATTGTGTTTCATCGTTCGTGATTGAGAATTTTCTATTGCCATTCTGGTTCTCGACCTGTATTCTTCTACCATTTTTAGGGGTTGTATCCTTTTTGCTGCAACTTCTATAGCAGTAACAAATAGCGGTTGGAATTGGTTGGGGGCTACGCGAATTTCATGCCTTTATTTAGCATTTGTTTAGTTGTGGCAACTGTGTGCTGGAAAGTTATCACTGTTTTATGGGATCTACTGATTCGTCTCCTCTGGTTTGTCAGTGATGCTAGTTTTTTTGCGGTGTTTTTCTTTTCGCTGTTCGTTTGTCCTTCGTTAACTCCTTAGTATTGCTGCATGAATTTCTTCATGGTCTTTTTCGTTGGTCATCTTTTCAATTTCTGTCTAATTTCCTCGCATTGCTCTATGAGCCTGATTTTGGCGAGTCGGTGGTGGTTTATTCTTTTCATAACTATGGCATTGCCGGCTCTTTGTGCGATGCTAGTAACGATGAAAATAGCCCAAACAAAAACTCAAGTATTCATCCATCGTCATGAGATATCTGCTTTCATCACGATCACCATTTTTGTTCATCGGCTTTTATCCAAATAGTCAGGTTAGGTTAGATATATTGATAGTACCAAACATACAATTTATTTAGAATTAGACTATTTCAATAATTTAAGCTACTTAGTGTGTAATGCACTTATCTAAGTACTGTTCGCACTCGACAAGACATATAAGTAACTGTAAGCGCGACGATATGATTATGGCAGTAAAATTGGCGGCAATCGGGTGTGACTATGTATGACACATTTGAAATTCAAGTTTTTCATTGGATTTTGAAAGCAGTTCACTATCTTGATTAAACGTAGTGCTGTGTACTGAACTGAATTGAAATAATGAAAATGCAAAATGAAAAATTAATTAAATTAGCTAGCTCAACGGATAAATTTTTTAAAGGGCGCAAAAGAACAATTATTATAAAGCGAATTCTTCATGACAGAAATAAAAAAAATAACCGAACACTACTATATAAATGTAATACAAAATGGTTGCAAAGAATTTAAAAATACAAGTACTCACGCTAGCGTCTACCAAGGAACTGTCTCACAAAACTCCTACAATAGTATTCTTACAAAAATCCTACTCTCGACCACGTACAACGCAGCCGCACAAATCACCGACACAATCTACTAGAATAAACATTAACTATACATGCCAAATAATAGACGTCTTAAAGAGTGAATTTAATTTAAAAAAAAACTTAACACTTAATTAAATAAATTATCAATTAACTTTTAACTAAAACTTATAATAAAATAAATTACTTTGTGAAAATTCTCTCGAAACATTGACAAAGCTGAACGGAGTAAACATGAAAAATTATGCAACTAAAAAAAATACACTCGGAACTGGCTGTCCGTCCACAGCAGTAGTTATATATATTTACAATTTTGTACATGCGAATAGAATTTACTTATTATGTTAGCTTAGTCCTAGTTATATGTATAACAATGCAAGGGTAGCATAATTACAATTGATAAATTACTATTATTAATTTACTTTACAAGGAACAACGGTTACGCAAAGAATAAAATTGTAGGCAAATGCTTTTTCACATACTATTACTAAATAGATGTATATACAAAACATAAAATTAAAGTGTATATATGCTTCTAATCCCAATTACGTATTGCTGTGAACTGAAGGTACCAGCATATATGAAAAGTGAAATAGAAAAAAAAATTAAATCAACTAGCTCACGGGATAAAAATTTAAAAGGGCGCAAAAAAATTCTTTGATCTAGGGTAATTTCATAAAAGTATTGTGGGGTTTGAAAATTGGACTTTTTTAAATCAAAGAATTTTAAAATGGTGATTCAAAAATAAAAGAACTATAACTTTGGAATGATATTTACAATCAAATGAATTAACAAAATCTTATCAATAAAATAATAACTCGAGAGAATTTCCCAAGCGTGGAAAAATTGATCTCAAAATCACTGAATTTAAAAACCCGGAGTGCCAGTCCACAGCAGTATATTTAGGAAAGTATATTAATAGCATATACATTTTTGAACAAAAGATGTGAATGTTAATTCAGATATCATCGAATTATTTAACATGTAGTAATCTTTTGCAAATTATGGTTTTTACGTATATTAAAGATTTAAACGATGTGGATGAAAGCAGACACGTCCGACCACTTTAATTATAAGCAACACACTAACCTCGTGTTTTTTTTTTGATTATGTTTTTGTTTAGATCTTAACATTTTTAATTCCTCTGATTAATTATGAAACGACCAAAATCGTATGCGGAATCTTTTAATACAATAAAAAAAAAGAGTGTTTTGCCGTTTTTCGGTGAGCAGGTGCCCTTAACAAAAATTTCGGCATAGTATACATACGATTAATTTCTACTTTATCTCGCTAGATGTTCAAACATTTTTATTTCATTGTTGGCCTTCTAGAATTATTGTTATCATTTTATAATCATCTACGTAAGTAGATTTTTCTAACGACGTATGTACTTAGATAACTCGGCCCATCTGTATCAAAAAACGTCATCAAAATATTTTAGTGTCCTTTATTCAAAGTTTTCCGTTTCTTTTATATCACGTTGTCACTTGTGAAGTTAATTCGTTAGCTAATTACTGCAATTTCTAAATGCTCTTAGAATTCTTTACTAGCAACCTCGGTGTAATACTGGGAATCTTGCACATCACTATAGGCATCGCATAATCCCACTTCTACCTGTGTTTCAGTGCCTATTCGGTGTAGCGAGCCCGTTCTTGTTTACCTGTGCGTCGACGTTTTCCAAACGACTAATACAACACACCCATTGCCGGTATTACAACTCCGGTGTGTTTCTGCGACCTCTGTGTCCCTTGTCTGTTGTGTGCGTTTTCTGTGTGCCCGCGTGTGTGGGGATTTCAACTTTAACCGTCATCGCATCGCTATGGTGTAGTTTCGGGTCCATGTCCGGTCTGTAACGGTCACAGCGAGCGCGTGCTACCAGTCTTTATTCGTTCCGTCGTACGCGTAGGGTATCAATTTTTCGCGTTTATCTCTTACGACTTCGCGGTGTCTTCTTCAACGGTGTATTTCTACGTGATAAGTGAGAAAATTACTTAAGGATTACAGTTCAGTTCAGTTATCGAAAAATTAACTCTGCGGTTTTCTTGTTTGTCGGTGTTTTCCAAATTATTTTTGTCGCCACTTCCGCGTAAGTTTCTTCTAAATCGTAAACGCATAAAATTAAATAAAAGTGCGACGCCGTAAAGCGACAAAATCCGACCGTCGTTGTTGTAAATGGTTGCATAGGTGCACGAGACTACATCCTGTGTGTTTCCCGTACATAGAAATCGTCTTTTTCTCTGCAAGAACATGTGCCGTTGCCCCGTCATCGCCGTGAACATTTGCTTGGTCCGCTATACGCCCTAAACGCAGAGCATCTGCTCTGGCTGCTGCCTTTGTGGATTCGACACGACATCTGCTCGATTTTCGAAGTTCTGGTAGACAAATAGCAGCTTATATCTACCGTATAAGTGCGGCTATTTGTTTTAAGCCAAGCGCTACGGACTCAGTTTGTTTTCCTACGCCATCGAATATTTCAATATTCCTTGTGTCGTGGTAGATACGTGCAAAGTAAAGGAAAATCCGGTCTAACTGTGATATTAAAATTAAGGATTCGTAAAGGATTGTAACGATGGGAAATCATCCTTCGAATCATCAACCTTTGGAACGTGGGGTTACCAAATTTGGAGATGTTAACACGGTAGGTTTTCACATAGATTTTTTATAAAATATTGTAAAAAGTACCTATAAAGCCTTGCGAAAGACACTAGACCTTCTGTTAAGGTAATACATTATAATACAGATATATAACTGGAATGCGCAAGGAATCTTAAAAAAAATATCCATACTGAGGATATAGCTATTTCGCTCTAATACGTACATATGCGGGTATGCAGCTATCGCACTTTCACAAATACGCTCTTGCGAGAACAAGCTAGCTGCCACTAGCTGTCATGTATAAAGGCAAAGAACAAATTCAATCTCCGTAAACTGCCAGTCAAAATGAGAAAAGCATCACCTCCGACTGTCTTTTACACATCGTTCTATACCATATATACCTTTTCTACTTGAATTCCTTAAAATAAAATTGTAATTTCAGTAAACAAAATTTTATATTAAATGTTAAATTACAGAAAATACAGTTAAAAAAGTAAGGACCATTGCTTTTTATTTCAAAACTGTCTAATTTACAATTTATGAATTTCTAGGTATAGCTTTGGTTTATTATTGTATGATTAAAGGTGGGATTTTATGCATATCTGTAACGCTTGTAAGGTTATCTGCAACTCTGTAAGCATCTAAAATGCATACTTACAGAATTACATAACACATCGCAAGTGCTACAGACCTGCATAGAATCCACTATTAATCTTGCTGTCAATAGCAGCAGAAAAACATCTTTGTGCAACGTGATTAAATCTCTCTCTTGAATTACAACATCAGCAACATCTTCATTAAAACGCAGTCTTTTTTGTTACAATTCTGTCGGAGAAGTGAATTTTTCAATTCGCATTGAAACATATATATGTCCTATTGGATTAATGCGAACTACAAGTAGCCACCTCACATATAGGCTGAGTCACACTATCGGTCAAGTTACGGTCAGATCAAAAATTGATTTTGTATGGTTAAATTCACGTTAGTGCGCACGGTCAAGTCACGGTCCAACAATACAAAATGCATGTAACAATATTTTATCTGACCGTGACCTGATCGATAATGTGAATCGGCCTCATTGCTACTTCCTAAAATTATTCCTGGATTATAGCCTCAAAGTGTCTGTGTGCTGTTGCTATCACGATAGTTTCGAATTTAAACCTTTGCTTTTAGATGTTCTTAATATTAAATTATTGGTGAAGATATGGAACCAGCGATATGTAAAGATCCCTTATTATTTGGCAAATTAACTACTGCCTTTTGGCCAATCCTTGTATGATCCTACGTCTGCAGAATAATTAAAATTCGTTTCATCGAACAAAATAATGATTTTTTTTGTTGTGCTTAAACGTAATATAGATTTATTTCCATAATGTCATAGATTAGCGTAGAACATGTCATAAAATTACAAATAACAACAATACAAAGCACTAGGGAGGTGCAGTCATATCACATATATATATTTAGCATATTGCTCTCATTATTCTTTATGTTCAACAGCAATAACAGTAAATAATGAATTTTGGAAATTTTTAGACGCGGCTTGTTGGTTAAGTTAATGTTCTAATCTCAAACGTTTTGCTATATTGTTTGAAGCTTTTTGAGTTTTTTGGCGTTTTCCAATTCCAACTTTTTAGCTCATCAATTTTTTTGATGTTTACCTCATTGTCCGTTGTTTTCATTTCAGTAAACTTAATAAGCGTTTTCTAACATTTAACCATATTCCGATGTTTAAATGTAGTTGATGCGGTTACTCAAAAACTAAACTTTTTCTTTTGTGAAATTAAATTCCCATTGTTCGAAGTTGAAGATAAAATGGTATGATCCATTGCTGACAAGGAATACCGCTATCCACAGTCCGCAAATTATCGGAATTTTAACGATTGCATCTGTGGGTTAAAACATTGGCGCCGTATTTTTTCTTTTCTTTTTTTTTTGAGCAATGTCATTACTTCCAATTTTGAAATAAATTTGTCGAAAACTACAAAATGACACATCTGTACAAATACCAAAGTGTATGACTAAATTGAGCGTTTTAATAAATGTTTATCACTTCGCTAATTTTGATGATTCATTAGAATGTTTCACTTAATTATAACAATCTTTTCATAAGAACAAGCTATTGGGTTCTTCCTTCATAGATTTACTTTTCGAGAAATTTAAATGCTTATTATATTTCATTCTAAAATTTCGTTATTGTAACATTTGGCAAAAAAAAAGTTACAATATGAGTTACCTGATTTCTTTGTAAGTCGTTTGCTTGTATATAATTTTATAATGTCCGTTTTACACTATCAATAATTGCGGTAATAATTCTGGTTAGAATTATAACCATAAGATTATGGACATCGTAGTACAGAAAATTCAAGGTTAGTTTTTTAGTTATAAAATTGAAACATCTTCTGTTTTGGGGCCAATATACTTATGGTTAGAATTATGGTCATATTTATAATCATAATTATTGACACTGTAAAACGAGCTTCTTCACTTTATTTAAACATAACTAATGCACTTATGCGTTTAGCCCTATCGGATCAACAAATTGCCCAAACAAATATTCAATGATACAATGAGGATTGTGGACGGAAATTTCGATTTCTCAAGCAGTTGCTTCCAATTTTTGTTTTGGTGTGGCACCGAAGTATACCGATAAGGTGTGTGCGTATACTAAAAAAATTGTATGTTAAAATTAATTCATGACAAACATTACTGTAAACGTATTCTAGAATTTATGTCAAGCAATTAGTCATTCTTTATTAACTGATGCCACTAACAAAATTCAATTAAACTAAACGCAATTCCAGTGATTATTTTAGTATTACACCTTTGGTATAATATTAAAGTATGTACTTGTGGTATACAATTAATCATATTCAATCACATATAATAACAAAGCAATTAAATAAAATTGTGCAGAAAATCCTTGGCTGGGAGAGGAAATATCATGTTTAAGAAACAAGGTTTTGATTCGCAAATAAAACATTGATAAAACGTGTGAATATATCTATGTAATATGTATAATCTTTCACAATAATTAACGTGTACATAAATCCTTCGAAATTAACATATACAAACAATTAAATAAAACTATGCAGCAACAAAGGTAATAAATTAGCAATGCGTTCGACAAGATAGACGCTAACCTAGTTACTTTTTTTATATTGTAGTTTGTTGCTATTTATTGTTTTTAATGTTGTTGTTTTTTTTTAATCCTGTAATATTTGTAAAATGAATTATCCGGCATATCTATTATTCTTAACGATTTTTGTATTCACTAAATAAGAGATCTCCAAATATTGTTTCTTAGGGAAAAATCATTTATTCATTCTTATGGTATTGCAATTTTATTCGATTCGCCCAACACTAACCAGAAAGATGCAAAGTGTAACGGATTTTTCTTGGTCATACCATTAGCCGTATCTAACTATACTAATGATACTTTAATAGGGAAACTCTATGTAGAGTTACATACAATGTTTAATATCAAAAATTACTGCAGTATGAAACGCTGCGCTATCGTGGGCGTTGCAGATAAGTGTGAAAGCAAATAGGCACACGTTGTTTTTTTATTACGACGCAAATGGAAGCTTTCAGACTTGTAATTTATATGATTATAATATGTATTATTTTTAATTTTGACGTATAACATTGACGGATTCTAGGTATACGTTAGAAGAATTCTGTTGGTTTAGACTGTTTGCTCAGTAGTTTTTTGTTTATTAGACATATCTAGTAAAGTTGAAAAGTAATTACGCTACAGTCTAGATTAAGTTTTAAAAAAGAAGTATTGTTCTTATGGACTATATGCATCTTTTTTTCATTTCATTCCTGTTTATATGCGTTTATCCTTTTTTACGATTGGGGTTGTTGCCAGATTATTTGGTGATTGTCGATAGCTATTTATTGTTTCTCTTATTTGTCAATGTCTATTATTTTTCTGTGTCTTATAAGTTTATTCTAGTTTTCTTTTCCATTACGTAGTTATTTTAGACAATCAGTTTTTATCAAAACTACTGTCACCGTCATTTGTGTTGTCTGTTGTAAGTACAATAAAACAGCTATTATAATTACATGCACGGGCGGCTCCTCTCCCATGACTTCACCATTACAAATCACAAATTAATTATTAAAAAGCTTTTATTTTCTGTGCAAATACCGATAAATACACGTACACACACACTTAAGTACAGAACAAACGTTGCCATTCCCATGATTTGATGCGACGAAAGGCGCTTTGTAGTTATTTATTCAGACAAGCGGTGAACGGGCACCGATTTCAGACGTTTATGGATATCCGCGCGGAGCTAGCGGAATTGGGGGTGGTCGCAATATACGCAAAAATTACATTGAAGTGGGGCCAGCCGTATCTTGGCCCGCTGCCCGCTGGTTGATAAAGTCACGCGTCATCAGCACACGTCAGTGCTCGGCAGTGTCCCGCTATCACGGTAGACAAGCGTGTGAGTCGGACGGCCATCAAAGATCGGCTACTGAAAGTAGAAACAAATGTAGAGGGCCGTCACATACGGACTTCGGTTTAGACACTTCCCCGCAATAAAAATTCGGTTTAAGAATGTTTAATATTTATTAATTGTGACATCGCAAATTAATAACAATTAAAAATGAACTACCATTCATTTAGGGTAAAAATTATGAAAATGAAATAATAAATATAATAAGGGAGTTCTTCCTGAAAAATACATCATAATAGTGTTTTAATTAAAAAAAAAACAAGCCATTTGCGTAGGTAAACAAGCAATTGTTTCCCATTCTTTGTAAGAAATACGGTCGCTTATACGTAGAATATGATAATGATTGGCTCCACCACTCAAGCCGTCACTGATTATATGTAACACAAAAATGGTGTGATTGTAGAATTGGAATAAGGAATCTTACAAGTGAATGCCAAAGAGCGAAGTTTCGTCAAAAGAAAAGCAAATGATTCTGAATCCATACCAAGGTTGCAACTCCAACGCCAATGTGAACGGTGGGCCAGTTGGAAAGGATTCAAGAGGGGTTTGGTCTTGCCGTCCAGTAGCGAAAACATCTTCCAAAGATAGAAGCAGGTATAGCGGAAGTCACCTAATCGCAGAACTTTAAAGTGAAGACGGTGTACATTTCCAAAATTTCTGCAGAATGATACCAGAACTATTTGATGTTCTGGTCGATTTACTAAAAGCAAAGATTTCGAAACAAAATACAAATTATGAAGCATACCTACTCGAGAAAGATTAGCAGTAACACTGCTTTTTTGGTCACAGGAAACTCTTATGCGAGTTTCTCATACATATTCAACATTTCTTTAAAACCTATCTTGTGACAGAGTGCAAAGCGTTATTGTTGATAGCACTGAGTCGTGGGCAGTATCTGTTCTGGTGTGCCCAAGGGTCAGTTCTGGAACCACTGTTATTTGTGCTGTATACCAGTGATTTGTTTAAAGTTACCAAGCATGCATTATTGCAGGGTTATGCAGATGACACACAGCTATTGTATTCTTTCCAGCCTGCTGACGCTGATATTGCGGCGATGCATGTAAATTCAGACTTAGATCTTGTAAAGAACTTTTCGGTGTGCCACAATTTACAATTAAATCCTGCCAAATTATCTGCCATTTTATTTCGTTCTAAAAGAAACAGATTATATGTCGAATCGAGATTTGAAATTAAAATAAATCAAGATGTCGTACCTTTTTCAAAAAACCTAAAAATACTAGGAGTGATTTTAGATAATGATTTGAGATTTCACGAACATGTAGCAAAGTTATGTCAGCGCACATACATTCGTCTCAGAGCATTGTATATAAATAAAGAAATTTTAAGCTTCTCTTTAAAAAAAAAGTTATGTGAATCGCTTGTTATGTCTGTGTTATTATACGCTGTACTAGTGTATTATCCATGTTTAGATTATTGCACTAAAAGACGTTTACAGGTTATTCAAAACACCTGTTGTAGATATGTTTTTTCTCTCCGCAGATATGGCCACGTTAGCTCTAAATATGATTAAATAGACTGGTTACGTCTTCCAGATCTTACAAAGTTTAATTTTTTAGTTTTCTTATTTAAACTATTACAAAATCAATTTCCTATTTATTTGTGTAGAAAATTGACACATCGCAGCGATAACCATAACATAAATGTTAGATATAACACTATGAATATACCGCATCATAGAACAGCTATGTTTAAGCAGTCTTTTACATATAACGCTGTGGTCATTTATAATGAATTTATTTTAGAATTTCATTCAATCATAAACTGATGTCGCTGAATATGTTTAAAAGCAGATTAGATGCTTACTGGCTGTCTAGTTTAGGTCACAGGGATAGATTTAGGTATGATTATTAATTAGTTTATTTATAGTGTGGAGTACTTTTATTATTTACTGCACGCATGCATTATGGAATTTAATTTTTATTTCCTATTAGCTAGACATTACTGTATGTATTTAGTAATTAATCATAGGTTAAGTGGAAGAATAGCTAACAGCTAAACTTCGCCCATGATTAATTTACTTTTTGTGTTTCATCATTAAATAAAGACGATATTTATTATTATTATTATTTCAAAACAGTTCATACTGTTCTTGAAGTTTGTGCTGCCACAATTGAAGCATTTGATCAATGCATTTAGGTGAATATGTATATTGTATAACTGATTATAATATAACAAATAAATGGAGGAAAATAAAATTTGCTAACAACAACAATTAAAGCTACCTGTTTTTTTATTATTAAAATACTAGTTTTCAATTAATAATACGTCGATAAGCGGTCAGCGGACTCTCTACTCTCCTTTTCGTTCACCTTCATCACAGCCGAATTCAAATGGCTATCTTTTTCCAAACATCGATTGTTTTCTTGCTTGATTTAAAGTTTTTATTTGCAGGGTCCCACAATACGGGATTCTCCCGATACCGCTCTATTAATTGTAGACATAATTCTTCGGCCTATTCCATGTTTTCACCGAGATCATTAATCGAAATTCCAAGTTTTGTTAAAAATATTACGTTACTAGGGTGAAAAAGATATATCACCTTCCAATGCTAAGGGTAAGTTTGGATACCGTTGGGATACTTTCGGTCGCTCCATACCAAACAAGCAAATGCTTTCCAAGATCTGGGTACAAGTGCCTTGCTTTGCGTTGGAACGTCGATTTGAGACGCGACTTAAGGCAATGGAGGAAACAAGTAAAGCAAAAGAATGGTGTATTCTGTTCGCAAAGAAAAAGAAACCATCCAGTGGTAAAGGTTAGAAATCTAGATAAATTGAAACCTACTTGCAAGGATTCTCATCTTTATATGATTAACATATTCAAATATTTGTCAGACGTGAAGTTCATAGCTTTTTTTCTAAGAAATATACCACTAGCACGGTGGCCATTGTATTAGCTGCAGTAAACAACGAAGAAGATTTACCCAATCTTTTGAAAAGTACACTACAAGTTCTTCCTCGGCAATAGTTTTGTATCTCAGAAAATTGGGAAGAGAGTTGATGGACCGTAATCATATTATAAAATAGCGCCATGATTATTAACGTCCTATTAAGCGAATATCGTAGTAAAGGGAGAAACATGGTGGTGAAAATACATTGCATGTTATGTAATTAAATAACCGGTATTGTATTTTTATCTATGTTCAACTAAACACGACACACTTACATTGTGGTCCAAATATGTTTTAAGCATTCTATTATTTCTCTTTCAAAGCGTTGTGAATGTTTGGTGAGATGTTCGTTCTGGACTTATGCTAGTAAGTAAACTATGGCACTACCGGACCACTTTAAGGTCATTTTCCTATAGGTGCCTGCGAAGTGAGCTGCAGGTGGAAGCGACAGGCCACGACGATGACATCCACGAGGGCGACATCCACGGTAGCTTGGGGAGAGCTTTGAGCTGCGGCGTGCAGGGGTAGTCCACACGCCCAAGATCAGAGGATCTAGCCGATGATATCAGGGCGCGCGGTCATTTGACAAATTACATGCCACATGGTGGGAATGCTATTCGGGTGTCTAAATCCTTATCGCCATTTAGCGATATCATGCCTAGTCAGAATTTAAATTGCAAAACGTCATAGCTTTATCGCTGTAGATAAATAAAGCGCTTTTTGTTCATCGTTAATACGCTTAGTTCAGCGTTTTTACTTGTATCCAGCTACGCGGCCGTTGCAAGCTATCACGTGAAAGTTCAGTTTACTCTACTCATATTCTTTATCCTGGTGGCTACCATTAAAAGATAGTGGTTTTTTGGAATTGCTGGAACTCTTACTATAACTGTAATCATATTTAGTTACTTCTGGAGGAATTAGGAGATAATTGTCTTCATTAGTAGGTACTGTCCACGGAATAAACTGAAAGGCCTCCACACTAGTTTTTATATTGCTCATGCGAAAAGGGTTTTGAAAATGTTTGCAACTACTCTATACAATGGCTCTTATATCCATTGGCTAGTTTGAGGTATTATTTTCTATATTTATAATAATATAATATATTTAAAATAATAATCATCAACACGACGCTGGAAAATCTAATTACTGATCAGAGCGAAATTCGAACTTGCGGCTCCTCGCACTGGTCGACACCTCGCAAAGTATTCGGCAAATAATAATATATATAAACATACAATACTGTGAACTATTAATTAAAATCAAGCGAATAAAATGCTAAAACATTGAAGTTATTAAAAATTATTTCTGGCATATTTATTGTTTTTCTTTGACTAGGCGAAGTGTATTAAATAATTATTTATTTTCAACAAATTTGAATGCGTTATATGTTCTTTACAATTTTAATATTTTTGTGCATTTGGCTATTCAGGATTTATACAAGTACAAGGACGCTGAGGAATTCTGTTCAGTTCGGGTTTTATTCAATAGCAAAACAAAAAGAATAGAAATAGAAAATAGGATTTACATGTCAATCTTTTAAGGGTGTTTAATTGCCGCGTAACAACAAAGCGAGCCATCGACTCTCGATAAAAATAAACAAATCAAAAGAAAATATCGGTACCGTGTCTTATTTTCTGTGTTTATTTTCTTTTAACTACTATATACTATTGGAGTTCATAATTTACGCAATAATAATATATTTATAATTAAAAAAACAAGGGATTAGTGGATTTTTTGGCTTATTTAATTTAAAAATAAAAATGAATTCATCGACGTGAAAGTATTTAAACTCTTTACAAATAAATTACTTTTAACATTATTATAAACAACATGGTGTTGTTTTGTCTAATTATTAATATTTTTTAAAAGACGATAACACAATACATATACGAAGACAAACATGACATGACATGAAAGTCGAAACGTCGATAAAATGAATTAAATCTCGTTTTTCAATTAAATAAGCCAAAAAATCATTGATTCCTTGTTTTTTGTTTTATTATTTATTTTGTTTTGCGTATTTATGGTTGTTGAAAATTTATGGTGGAAAATACCTTGAAGTTACATTATTTAGAATCGGTTGATGCTGTATCATAAAATTAAGAATCTAACTGAAAGAAAAGATTGATAATTTATTCGATTGCGTTGCTTCTGTATTGAAATGTCGTCTTGCTGTTTATGTTAAAATATTTTCGATGTAAGAACTGTAAACAGTTGAGAGAAAAATGTACTTGTTCTACTATTATCAATTAATTAATGTTATCAAAAGTTTTTTTAAAATTTAGGATCATGCTTTTTTCCATAAATTATCTATTGTTGTGGTGAGATTATGTGATTTGTAATTCTGCGAAGTAAATTCAGATTATTATGCCAGGCTTATAATTATATTTCGACGTAATCCTAAAATTCAGTACAAAAGAATTTCTTGAGCAAATTTTATTCCCTCTTTCCCTACTAATGCCTCCTTAAATTGTATTTTTATCAGTCGCCTGTCCCGCTTACGTAATCCAATTCTCCTTCAATATATTTAAATTACTTTGCATTTCTAACCAGAGAGAAACGAGGCTACGCTTCTAGAATTCCATCGGTACGTTGTATAGCGATCATTGCCGATTCATCATATTAATTTGCATAAATATTGAATTCTAGATGTCGCTCTTCAAATTGCGAAAACTTTACGGGGAATGACTTATAAATATGTTAATTTCGAATCGTCCATTTCTTTAGTATCTGTTGTACCAGGAAAAACCTAAGTTTTTCTGATTGAATCTTTGTGGGAAAAGGGTCCAAAGTCGATTATCGTTGTTTGTTGAAAGTCACTTATTTATGTGTGGGTAAACGGAGTATTTGGGCTACTATTACATGTGTGTAAATGACTAGGGAAAACGCTTTTTATCAATTTCTATTTCACTTATACCTTATTTGTTTTTTATTTTGGCTTTACTTGATATTTCCCCTCTCGTTCACTATAGATGTACATTCTCACAGGAAAAATCGGGACACCAGCAATCGTGAATTTTAAAATTTCTTGGGTGTAAATGCAGCTTTCAGAGGATATATGCACCTATCAAAGCCATAAATCACTGTTTTGTGTGTATTATTGCGATCAAAGGTAAAGACTAAAAATTTAAACAGAAATATAAATATATATAGAGAAAAAGGTTTATACATTAAATAAACACATTGGAATTTCGGTGGCCGTGTTTCCTTAGAAATTCCGAATACGGAAATATTAATGCAAAAAAAAAATACATAACAAATAAAAGGCCGCTTGAGTAGACGGCACCATTTAGAAATACACATATGTATATGTATTTAACTTGTTTGATGTTATGTAGAGATAATCCCTTTTTTAAGAAAACATATGGCGATGGGATCTTAAAATTATATTACCTATTACTACGATATTAGTTATTTAGTTTAATTTATGCTCGCGAGTATTGCTTTTGATTTTCACATTGATTACATAATTACACTATTATTGATCTATTCATTATTGTTGTTGTTTAGTATTCTTAAATATAGTACTACAAAATATTTTTCTATGTTTTAAAAAATTACCAAAAACAGTTTAAGATTATTTACAACATTTTTACAGCAATTAATTTTGCAAAGAAATTATTTATTTTATTAACCCTCCGTTTATTGTATTTTCAAGAAATATATCTTAATTATCGCCTGTGAAATCCAATGTCGTTCTACTTTATTGAAATATAGCTAACACTTTTGGTCGGTAACACAGCTACAGGCAGTAGCAACGAAAAAGTATTAAATGTATCAAGTTCAAAAATAAATATTTCAGCACTAACTGAGATTGACGAACAATATGCTTTCTTACAATGTTTGTTATGTATTATAAATCCAATAATATTTTAAATAATTGTTAATAAACATGTGCTACATAAAGACAGTTTGTAAAGAGACCCAGTGTTGGCCATATCTCAAGAAAATAGATCAACGACGTCAGATTACACAGGCGACAGCTAAAATATATTTCCTGAAAATACAATAAATGGAGGGTCCATGAAATAAATAATTTCTTTGCGAACTTAATTGCTTTATTTAAGAATTTTATAAATAATCTTAAATCTGGTTTTGGTAATTTTTTATAGATAGAAAGAAACTTTATAGTAATACAATATTTAAGAATATTAAACAACAATAGTAATTAATACATCAATAATAGTGTAGTCAATTAATCTGTGAAAATCACATTATCCCAAAACTGAGGAGGCTGACTTACATATTTGTCTATTACTAAACTAATACTCGCGAGCATAAATCGAAGTAAGTAACTAATATCAAAGCAGCACTAACAAGTAACATAATATTAAATAATAAAATCCCATCACCACGTTTTTTTTAAAAAAGAATTATCTCTACATAACATCAAACAAGTTAAATACATATATATTTCTAAATAAAGCCGTCTATTCAAGAGTTCTTTTTGTTGTTATGTATTTTTTTTTCGTTGGCATTTCTAAAGGAAACGCCGCCACCGAAACCCCGATTTGTTTATTCTATACATAAACCTTTTTCTCTCTGTATATTTATTTTTCTGTTTAAATTTCTAGTCGTTACCTTTGATCGCAGTAATGTACATAATTAAGTGATTTATGGCTATGATAAGTGAATATGTCTTTCGAAAGTTGCATTTACAATCCAGAAATTTGAAAATTCTGAAATGCTGGTGTCCCGATTTTTCCTGTGAGAAGTGTACAACTTAAATGAAGTGAATTTCGATTATTTCTTAAACTGATATTTTTCATACTGCATGCGGTTTTTCTAGAACGCTGTTGCTTCAAGCCTAGCCGATATTTGAGTTGTCGCTAGGCGAAGAAATTTCTTCGTCCTCTTTGCCCTTCCCGGATTTACATTCCAAAGCGGATTCCGTACAGCGGAGTCGACAGTTGAGACTCGAGAATCGATTCCTGCTACTTCTTCAAGGTCATGCGAACCTCTCGCTTGATGGGATGTTAACAAACTTGTCGTGTATACTTATATAGGTATAATAATAATCTGACAGAGGACGTAGTGCAGGTATGAATAAAATTACTCGCATGCGTATAGTTCTGCCAGCCTTCGTCAGCGGAGAGGCATTACGTTGTGTTAAAACGAGTGTGCAAGGATATTGCCCATTTAAATAACATCGGTTGATGGTTATGGGACGCGCTAGGTGATACTGTTGAAATAAGCAATCTAGAAGCTTTCATACCAGAGAGTTTATTTCGCGAACTTAAAATTGCTGTTTTCTATATGTTAAATTGGGCGTGGCATGTTTTATAGTGCTGCTATAGCTCTCCAATATCAAACTAGAAACTAAACTTAAATATATAAAAAAATATATATACGGGGTTTAAATAACATCTGAGAAACTTTTTTCCTGTAACTTTTTTTGATATCTCGTACGCGAAGCAAAATATCGAGCATTGGTCCTCACCCTAAAGAAATGGGGTAAAATTACCCAAAAAATGGGAGGCTACCGGGCTACCTCTTAATTTTGGAGTAAATTTACACCTACATTTTTCACATACTTACGGAATAATCCTTGAAGGTCTGGTAAGTCTACCTGAAACTATTACATTTCGTTTGAGAATATTACTTTAGAGGTTTAATTTTCCCTGGCAGACCTAAAGCAATATGCCCAAATGAAATGTAATATTCCACAAGTATGTGAAAAACTCCCCACTAGATGCAAATTTACCCCAGAAATAGGAGGTAGCCCTATTTTTAAGGTACACTCTAAAAAATGATGGTAAATTTACCTCACTGGTATGTGAAAAAACATATGAAATATAAGGTAAAATTACACCAAAAAGAGGGTAAACATCAGATATCCACAAATTAGGTGTATTTTGCCTGGTAAACCGACTTTGATGGAAAATACTTCAATAAATGAAGTAATTTTCCCCCACTTGGGGAAATTGCTTAGGAGCAAGGAAAAAATAACATATTTCGTGGATATTACCCTTATGTTGGTAAAAATACAATATGGACAATACAAGGGACATGAAATTCTGATTATATATATTATAATTAATACTGAATGAGTGTGAGATGTTACGAACTCATTATTTTTTAAAGATATTTTGCTAATTTTCCAATATAATAATATTTTCTACGTTTAATATATATATATATATATATATATATATATATATATATAATATAATTAATAATATATATATATATATATAAACGTAGAAAAACACATATTATATTGGAAAAATTAGCAAAATCTCTTAAAAAATAATGAGTCGTAACATCTCACACTCATCAGTATTATATATATATATATATATATATATATATTTATAGGTGGTAAATTGACTAAATTAGCAAAATCTTCGCAAATATTAAGAGTTTAATAACTTAATACTCTCATTCAATACATTTTCCACTATATATTATATATATGCATCTGTTATTTGATTGGAACACAAAATGTTTTTTTTTTAACATTGCATTACATTGTGTCGCTTGATCAAAAATTAAACCCGTTACGAGAATGCATTACATAGCCGTCGACTATACAACGCGCAAGCGTTTGAAGTACGCAGTTTGAATACAAGTGCGGCATCTACACTGATGGCTTCAACGCATAAATGTAAATGGTGTGTTTTTATTTGTCTTGCAAATAAAGATTGAGGTAAGTTCATTTTACATTAATTATGTATTGAGATGATTACCATGTACTTAGCTATGACAGCACACATAAATAATAGACATACACCTGCGTATGGATATCTAATACCCAGTAAATCCCAGTAAATCTACCTGAAATTATTCCATTCCATTAGGGAATATTACTTTAGAGGTGTAAATTTACCAGGGAAAATTACCACACTTTCAAGGAATATTTCACAAGCATGTGAAAAATTCCCTATAGGTGTAAATTTACCCCAAAAATAGGCAGTAGCCCAGTTGCCATTTATTTTTGGGGTAATTTTACCACATTTTTTTTTTAGGATGTAACTTTACGCTATTTTTTGGTGATAGTTCTAATATATATGTGTAAAATGCATTGCGGAACAAATCTATAATAGTTATTTAACTATATGAAAATACCACTTCAAGCATATAAACATCACAGCATTTTTTTTTTGAAAGAAAATTACAAACGTGCGTCTTACTGGATAATAAAATTATTTAGTAATAATGAACTTACTATATCGATGAGAATTACAAAAAAATATGAATAACTGATTATTATAGATTAATTATTTTATTATCCAGAAACATTAAGTTCCAATTATAGAATAACATGTTTAAGTCATTTAGCACTTAATGCAGATTATCCACTTAGGTATTCAAGATATACTATATTAATACTAGATTTAAATCTGAAAGATACATCAATTAGCTGGATTATTGGTGTTGAATATAATCAATCTAGTTAAATGTAAGCACAAATTAAATATAATTAACAAAATACATTAAAAATCGTATCAGATTCAGTTTTGACTTGCACGCTTTTCTATTTTTATTACCTTGTTCTGGATATAAATGCCTCTGCAAAATCTCCAACATATTGGGTGCTCCTTTGCCGTATTCCAAATTAAAATATATCGCCATCATTTGTTGTAATACTGATCTAAACTACTACATAGTAATTGTCTCAATTCATAATTAATATGAAGTGGACCTCAATGTTTATTTGTAACAAATCCAAATCCACCAGCGATAATGCCATTCCCACTTATGTGCTTACACAGGCATCTGTCTAAATGCTGCACTTGTATTCAAACTGCGTAACTCAAACGCATGCGCGTTGTACAATCAACGGCTATATAATGTATTCTTGTAACGGTTTTAATTTTTGATTAAGCGACACAATGTAAGGCGATGTTTAAGAGAAACATTTTTAAACATTTTATGTGTTCCAATCAAATAAGAAATACATATTTTTTCTGTAGTTTTAATTCACTAATCTCTTCTCTTTATAGACGAACATTGAAATATCTCTAGAAATAACAAATAAAAACATGTACTTACCTATATATGAATATTTTTAAGTAAATGCCGAGGAAGATACCTGTTATATATAAATTTTAATCAGAATTTCACATAATTTGTATTGTCCATATTCCGCTTGTAGTTTTACCAACTTAAGAGGGTAATATTCCAGGAGATATGTATTTTTTCTTTGCCACTAAGCAAATTTCCCCAAGTAGCGGAAAATTACTCCATTTACTGAAGTATTTTTCCATCAAAATCGATTTACCAGGCAAAGTTACACCTAGATATCTTTCAAGGCAGTAAAATCACGCCCTCCCATTAATGTGTCTAATATCTAGTATCAGTGTTAGTCGAGTCTTCTCAGAAAACTACCTTTGTTTCATAATGTAGAAAAGAATATCCGTGATTTACATTATGAATTTCTTCAAAATTATTTAACCGGTGTTTGATTAATTATTATTTTTTCATTTCCTTGGGTATGCCGGTTTTTTTATTTAATACAAAGATGTTCTTTACGTTTCGGAAATTTTATTTTTTCCTTTTTTACATTTCATTTTTTATTTATCATTAGTTATTTTCATTTTTTCACCTTTGGGATGTTGTCAATAAAATTTTTAATTACATTTAAAACTTAAAATTGTAAAAACACGTTAGCACATTTACAGGTCAACAAACAAACCTCTTGTGTTGTCAAATATTTGTTTGTTGACCTGTAAATGTACTAACGTGTTTTTACAATTTTAAGTTTTAAATGTAATTAAAAATTTAATTGACAGCACCCCAAAGGTGAAAAAGGAAAAACTAATGATAAATAAAAAATGAAATGTGAAAAAGGAAAAAATAAAATTTCCGAAACGTAAAGAACATCTTTATAATTAAACAAAAAACCGGCACACCCAAGGAAATGAAAAATTAATGATTTACAGTATGGTGATGCCAAGATAGTTCGTACAGTGTGCGGTAAATAGTAATCCGTTATCTACCTATAAAAATTATTTTAATTAGGCGTGTGTTACATCCGTAGATGTTGAACGGTCTTTTTCAAAATATAAGCATGTTTTATGATCGTGACGAAAGCGGTTTAGTGAGAAAAATCTTGAAACACTTAATGCTACAAACATTGCAGCAATCCTATACCATTTCTGCTATTTAAATAACGTAAGGGGCTTATTTATAATATTTATAGTTAAATAAATATTGTATGTCTGTATTGTATACTTGTGTTAAACGTTAATGTCACATATATGAAACTTAGTACAGACCCGGCGCGCAGAAAGTTGACCACTCTAATAATAACCAACCTAAAAACCATTGAATGTTTCCTGCAGTTATTATAGCACTAGTAGTTTAATGTAAATAAACACATTCGAATCAGAGCTTTTATAACCCTATTAAACACGCTAGTTACAAAATAGTATACTAAGACAAGTTTCGTAAAACCCGCTTCTGCACTCTCTTTGTTAAGCTCTACTGGGTTTCTTTCCTTGGGGGTATCAACCACTATAAAAATTGATAGACAGATTCTCCAAGTAGGAAATTATTTTGAAAGAAAAAATCCTTTATACTTTTTCGTAAGTAAAAAATTTCTATCAACCAAGCATCGTGAATGCAAACTAGTCCTCAACAAAAAATCTAGAAAGTAGTTTTGATCAAAATGATTGATTTTGTGCCACCAAACTAACTTTTTAATTGTTTGTAAAAGAATATTATAAGAAAAGCAAATAAGTGTAGCATAGGACGGTTGTGTAAATCGTTTTTAGTTGATGGCAAAAACACTTTATTGTTGGTAAAAAATATTTAGGCGCATCACAATTTAGATATTAAATAATTTTATCTGAACTCGTTCGATTCTTGTTCTTTCTATTAGTATCACAAACATACAGACCGCAAATGATTTATAATCGCAGCTCGGGGAATTCTGAGCAGTCCGTGCGTGAAAGCTGTATTATAAACTATTTGTTAATGTGGGCAATTTTCGAAGTATAGAATTTTATAACTGGACTACAAATTTCCAGTGTGCCTATTATTCGTCCAATGATACAGAGTGGGACACCATAGGTTCGAGTCGAATGTAGGTATATTGTATTGTACTACACTCTGCCTTACTTGTACAGGTGTCTCATCCAAGACTGGGCTTTTGATTACAGCTCTATTTTTTGATTTTAGGAAAAAGTGTTTTATACAAAAGTTTTATAAAATTCAGTACTGCATAACCTGAAAATATTTCTGACTATACCAGCTGTTCAGAAAGTAGGAATACTCATACTTACTCCTTTATTTTAAATAGAACAGCCCGTATATTATTCAATTTTTAAATACTACGTAGAAAAACAACATCACTTTATATACGTTACTATATGTCTATCTATAATAACAACATTGTTATTTACGCTTTTGTAAAAAATGGCTCTGCTGCAAGCTTAAGGGGGCATTGTTTGTATATGCATTTGTTTTAGATATTCATATTCTAAATACCATACACACATACTTCGCTTGATACAACAGTGAAACTAAAAACGATATAATTATATACAGGCGTTCACTATATAATCTGAACATTTGCTTAACTTTAGCCTAAGGTAACTTGATTTTTTTAAATAGCCGCCTATATCTTTGGGATGGGATACTCTGTACAGGTGTTGGTGATATATATTAGTGTTGATATCCGAAAAATTGAGATCGGGATATCTGGATCTGAAATTATTCGGATATCCGGATGCACTTATCTGAATCTATTATTCGGTTTTCGGATTCGAATCCACTATCCCGTCCCCAGATCCGGATTTACAATGCGGTTTTTGGAATCGGAACCATTATCCGGTTCTCAGATCCGGATCTGAAAAAGATCTAAATTATCGACCAACTCAATGTTAGGGTGCATACGTACTATATATGTACATATTCACTTTGCATTACATAGGTGTTCAATAAATCCGATTCCGGATAGCAGATCCGGATCCAAGGTTTCTTATAGTGGATCAGTACGAGACTTCGAATAACAGATCCGAATAACATTAAGAGGGCCTTTAAAAAGGCATGGATCATTAGATGGCGTCGTCACACAGTGCGGCCGATAGACCTTAAACTGTGACAAAAATAGTTATCATCAAGATATTAGTAGGAATTTGGTAGAGGTAAATTTTGAGGCAAAACAAACATTATCCTAAAATATAAACTGGATTCTTCAACGGAAAATTAAACTGGATTCTTTAACCGGAAATGGTCCATACCCTATTACATATTTATCTAATCGTATTATCAGATCTCGTAAAAAGCGCTGTTCTCTGCTTTACATCAAATAGTAATGATATGTAGGTAATGTAGGTATGTTACTAATACAAGAGACAGTGTATATGCAAAACTCCGAACTAGTTAGGAAACAGGACTGAAATACACTAAAACTACTTTAGCAATAAGTTTTTGTTCTTCTGACATCAAACGTTCTCGAATGTAATTTTGGAGGGTTTTACTAAGCTACTCTTTGTTCCTCCTCCCTTTGGGGAATAATGTCTACCAACTCTCGCCTGGTAATCATTGTACTTCCAATATTGAAGACAGGTAGGTATAGTTCTGTAGCAAAAAAAAATGAAACAAAAACATCGTTTGGTGAATCGAAGTAGACATATTAGGCTTATTTTATTGTAAAATAGATTGCAAAACAACTGCCGACTGTTTTGTAGCCAATTTAAATAAAATTCGTAGAAAAAATTTAAAGTATTCTTTTAAATGTTTATTATATTTACCTGTATGTCACAAATTATTTAGAAATATAATATATTGGCACCAAACATTTGTAAATTTCCCGCAAGGATCACTATACTTCCACTAACATTAGAAGTTCGAAACTTATCACCACTGTATCTATCATGAAACTGTGAAGTAGGTGCCTGGAAATTTATCGTTAGGTCCTTTCAAGTATTCCCTTTAAGAATCTAATAACGGCGCAAGGAAAAGAAAAAGTGGATTTTTTCATTTTTGTCGCAGTTTAGAGTTTGGCGCAGAGAGAGTCGCATTGTGCGTCGGTTAAAATCACACTCAAACATCACTCATTTGTAACTTGTTGGAATATATCTAAATCTCTACGAACGATAACAGACTGTTAAATTATTTGGAGATTAGTAGGGGTCTGTAACCGTCGTGTTTAGCTAATAACGTAGATTGTAGCGAATTGTCTTGACATCCACTTTACAATTTCCTTTGTTATTGTATCTTTTAAATGAGTGTATAAGCAAAGGTTGTTTCCACTATTGCCAGATTCTTTACTTACTTGGCTTGGTGGACTAGATGCTGTTTTGTATGGTATATGGAATCAAAAAATAAATATTATTTAAAACATTTTTTCTTCCAACAACCTCTGTGTTTCTATTGTGTCGTAGTTGTACTACATTGACAAGTATTGTACAATTTAAGGCGACATCTTTTGGAATAATATTGTATAAGAACGACTGATAATTAATTGTAAACCATTGCAATGCTCCATCTGCTTTCTTTTCACAAAGCCCCTTCTTAAGATCCGGATACAAAATTATTCCTACCCGGAATATCCGGATAACAGCACTAATACACACGGTCAGAAATCGGCGGTCTGTTTATAATTTTCGAAGGCGTTGCTATTACATACTCTGTTCATCGTTTTACTTATGTTAGTGGATATAATTTATAGTCGACATAAGAAACCCTTATTTTATTGGCTTGCTTATCTTGGATTTTTTATGCTTGATATTCCGCTTCTGTAAAATATCATAAATTTTGCGGTGGAACATTTTTTATTTTAGGGAAAAACTAGGTAAATCTACATATTTCTTTTGTCGGATGGCGATACTCTTTTTACGCGTATAGGAGCTACTTAATACGTTTATTTTTACTCACAAATAGTTAAAAATAAATACAGGTTACAATCGTAGCCTGCCCAGCCCAAAATGGAAATTAGCAGTATTAATATCGTGAGGTATACATAAAAGCTTTATCGCCGTCAGACAGAAAAAGTAATTCAATTTCTCATTTTACGTTTATATAATGATGGTCTTTCTAAAGCAAGAGGAAGGAAATTACTGTATACTTTAAAGTGGAAAGCGCTGCTAATGCCTTATTAACCCATTAATGGCCACAGTATCAGAAACGAACAATTAACAGAATATTTTTTTTTGATTACTTCTTTTTTAAATAATTTTTGTGGAGCGAAGTTGTACGCCTAATTAGTGTCAAAATAGTTTTAATTCATATATTCTGTCAAAGTATTATTAACGAACCATTATTTTTCATGTAAACAATGAAAATTATTATTATTATTATCGTTCTGCATTTTTCTCTTAATTTTATCGTAAATAAAGTATAAGTATATATAATTTTTTTAATAAAATTTTAATTATTTTTGTGCTAGGCCATTAATGGGTTAAGCGTTAACTAATAAACATTTAGTACTTTTCATTCGGTAAATACAAACAAGTAATTTAGCTGCTTAATTTGGATTTTATATGATGCAATGCAGCAACAAGCCGCTTATCCTTTCGGCAGTTACATAGTCGACAAAACAATTTGTCACAGCTCGGTCACGGTAGCCCTGTAATGCCCCGTTCTTTTTTGCAATGATAAGATAACTTGGAAACACCCAGGCCTACTCGATCCAATTAATGTTCATTGTGTGGCGGTTAAGACGCAGTTTGCAAACATAAATCTTAAACTGAAGCAGCAGTAACACATTTTTAGTTAGAAGTCATTTCAGGTAATTGATATTTATACGCTTTCATATGTGATTCAATGAATTGCTTTCATACTTTTAATAAATGAAGTTAACCAACGATATTTTTAAATATCATTTATTACTCTTGGCGTATGTATGTAAATGTATGGAAATATTAGTATAGTGAATACATATTAACTATCTTCCGCATTTGTTAATAAAAAGAATTTCCTAAAAAAATATTGGGAGAACTATCTATCATCAGAGCGTAGATTAATGTAATTGAAAAGATAGCCCTTGCTTTCTTTTTGTTTTCTGGTGTTGTATTTCTCATATTCCCAGCAACTTCTCTTTAGTATTAGAATTAAAAGCAATTATGTGTGTAAGCGTGGAAATAATATTCTAGAAAGAATAATGTTTATAATTTTAAGTGATCTGCCTATTCACAATTTTTAAAACGTTCTTTGTCAACTGTAAACTTCTCCTAAACCCCTCACCACAAACTACACTGCTGGACGTACCGTTTCGATAGTAAAGCTATCATCATCAGCAAAAACACTGAACTTGAGTGTGTATACTTATAACGTTATACATGACAATATTTATGAGCTACAAATAACATGCCTAGTTAAATTTAATTTCTAATATTTTACAAGGCAAGTATTACAAGATGAAAATTCCATGTTATTTTTTAATGTGAGTGAAAACAAGCATACAAAATTATCCTATTGATAACATTTCTGAATAACCTGTATTTTATATTACTTGCTTTTTGTTATCTTTTTTTTTGTTTGTACGTAAATCGAACTTTCGATATTGATGTTTGTAAAACGCAAGGTGTGCGGATATAAATAGAGGTGTGTTTTATTGGTATATATTTTTATTTTAGATTTAATTAAGTGTCATAGTTTAGAATATATTTGTACGATTAATTTCCATAATTTTACAAATAATGAGGTTTCAATTCTTATAAATTCTAAGACGTATAAATCCTACGAGGGACTACCCGAGAACGGTTCTAGAATCGAATAGTTAAAAACCAGATGTTAGATAATAGCCGATTTTGGGCAAAGCTCGATTTTAGGTTATTGGCTTCATTGGTTTCTAAAAGCACTCGCTCCTTTACTAAATTTGTATGGTTCTTAGATCCGTTTTTCTTTGTGCAAACACTTTGTAAATGTCCTTTAATTTTACAATAACTGCATACCACATTAATTTTGTCGCAGTTATTTGCATAATGTCCACCATTGCCGCATCTATAACATTTTGAAATTTGCTTCTTGCGCCTTATGGGACGTGTTGCTACCGCTACGGGCTTTAGTTGCATATGTATTTCTATACCGTGGTCGCTGGATTCCAACAGCACCAATTGTACATATTGTCTGGTATAACCTGTTTGTGTAGTAATGCAGCATCTTTTGCAGATAGTTCCATGCTCACTGTTGTTTCTATAGCTCTATCCAAGGTTTTCAATAATCTATTCTGTATTTTCTCGTATCGCAAACCAAAAACAACCTGGTTTTTTGACGCAGTCTTAAGATATGCACCAAAATTACAATTTATTGACAACTTTTCCAAAGCGGCTATGAATTCCTGCACAGATTCACATTGTTCTTCTTTTCTCCCATGGAATCGGAAATTTTCTGCAATCTCCAATGGTTTAGGGCTATAATACGACCTCATTGTACGGTTTACCAGTTGGCTCTTCCTGTGCAACTTTGTCACATATAAATCATAGGTTTCTGCATCTATGTGGTGTAGTATTAGGTATGGTAATTTGTTGTCGCTCCAGAGACGTGATAGAGTGCAGGTGTATGTTTAACGGTGACTTGTGAATAAAAGGTTTTACGTAAATTTTCGAATAATATCTTTAAAGCGAGTTGTGAAGAGTTGCAGTGTTACTGACGTAAGCCTTTTTGAGTTAGTAAGAACTTGTTAATTATAATAAGAAAGGCTAGTAACGGCAGGTGAAATATATATGCGAAAATAAGCTGAGAGAAGCGGGCCCTCAGAGGAGTCGATTCGGGGTCGGTTTCTATCGCAGCGATAAACTTATGCATATGAGATAGTGCAAAAACTCAGAAAAAGAAATAACAACTGTTTTTCGCAAGTATAAACAAATAAATATACAGTAACGACGAAAATAATTGAAAGTTATTTTAAAATTGAAGAGCGAGTAAAGTACGATTGCCAGTTGTTTAAATCAGGGCACGAATTAAGCTTGGAACTTCTGTGCAATTAGTACCCCGAATGAGCAGCAAGAGGAACAAGCCGGAGACCGAAAATTCTTTCGAGGCGGAAGAGGTGTTTAAAAAAAGTAGAGTGACAGTTAGGACACCTACAAAAGAAAAATAAAGGGGAGATAGAAAAGCAAAGATTAGAAGAAATAAGAAATTGCTATCGCAAATGAAACAGGAAATCAAAACGGAAATACAGGATTTAAAAATAGAAATGAAAGAGGAAAGTAAAGAAACTAGAAATGATATAAGGGAGGTAAAAGAACAAATAAAACAAAGTAATGAGGAAATAACAAATATTAAATTAGAAATACAAAAGATGAAGGAAGAATGGGAAAAGGAGAAACAAGGATTGAAACAAGAAAATATAATGATAAAAATGGAGAATAAAAAAATAGAAAGAAATATAAAGAACTGAAAGACGTAATAGAAATACTAGAAAAGGAAAAAAAGAAAATAATTTGATTATAAGTGGAGTTGTAATTGATACAGATAATCCAATTGCATTAAAAGAGAAAATGACAAATATGATCGAAAATTACTTAGAAATAAAAACCGACATTAAAAGAGCACAGAAAATTGGAACAAAAACTTGTTTAATTGAACTAAGAGGGAGAGAGAAAATCAGCAATTTTTAGAAACTAAAATAAACTAAGGAAAGTTACATCCGAGGAATATGGATAACAGACGATCTTACGCAGGGACAGAAAGAGAAAATGAAGGTATTAAGAGCAAAAGCAAAGGAAATGCGGGAAGAGGGGAAAACTGTAAAAATAGGATACAATAAAATCACAGCAGATGGTAAGGAATGGAGATGGAACTACAAGGAAAGGAAAGTAGTGGAATCATCGTCTCCAAAAAACTAGTAAAGAGGCATGGCAAGACCAACAGATGGACAACCAAAATAGAAAACATGATAGTAAAAATAAAATAGCATTAGTAATAGATATAAGTATGTAATAGCTGTAAGATTAGATTTAGGGATATTAGAAATAAAATACTGTAAATAACTGTGAAAATGATATTAAGTGCCAAAACCTGAGAAATAAAAAGAAACAAAATCAATAAGAATAAGTACGTGAATATCAGAAACCATGTTGATACCTGGAAAGATGCAAGAAGTGGCAAATGAGCTTAAGAGATACAGAGTAGACGTAGCCGCGCTGCAGGAGACGAGATGGAAGGGACAGGGTGTAATAGATAAAACCTTCTTTACACTTAGATACTCAGGCGACAAAAAGCAAGGGAAGTATGGAGTTGCTTTCATGATACTAGGTAATTTAAGAAATAATGTAATAGAATTTAAAGCAATAAATGAAAGATTGGCATATTTAAGAATAGAGGCAAAACCAATGAATATATCCTTGCTAAATGTTTATGCTCCAACAGAAAGTGCAAATGTGGAAGAAAAGGAATTGTTGTATCAAAGAATAGACAAAGAAGAGAAATACCCAAAGGAAGACCCCTGGATAATTCTAGGGATTTTAACGCACAGATAGGTAAGGAAGACTAACGTTGGCCTCGTTGCTGGAAAAGAAAAAATACACGAAACGACGAATGGAATGGCCAGAGACTATGTAACTTAGCTGCAGCAGCAGGCATGAGTATAATGCAAGCACGAATTCAAGCATCCTAAAATCACAAAGTTACGTGGGTGTCACCGATAAAAACTTTGAAGCAATCGACCATATATTAATCAACAACAACGAAACAAACTTCAGTGAAAATGTGAGAATTACAGAGGAGCGTGTGCAGATTCCGATCACTATATGGTGTTTAAGCACATCAAACAAAAAATCAGGAGAACAAATAGGAATAATAGTGGAACGTTAAAATGGAATATTGAACAGCTAATCAATGAAACTGAGAGAAAGAAATACGCGCGGAATTAGACAACCTGTACAGGACAGAAGGGACGAGAGATATAGAGAAAGAATGGAGAATATAAAGAGCTGCATAGAAAAATCTGCGCAGAGGCAATTGGTAGAATGAAAGGAACGACGACGAAGGGATGGTTTGGTAAGGAATGCAAAGAAATCAAGAAAGAAAGAAAAGCAGGACTGAAATGGATCAAAAAAAACACAGCAGATGACGAGGATAAGTATAAAAAGATTAAGGAAACATGTAATAAAAACTATAGAGAGACTATAAAGAAATTGGATAGACAACAATAACATAGGCAATAGAAGAAGAAGAGAAATAGAAACACAAAGAGTTTTTTATAAGAAATTAGCGACAAAAGAGAACATATAGGGCACAACAACTGGAATCAAGAATGTAAACGGAGCCAGTAGTAGTAGAAGAAAAACAATATAAAGCAAATCTGGGCAAACCACTTTAAGGAACTTCTAACGCGAAAATGTCCTGTATGGGGAGCAGGAATTGGTAGAAGAAGAAATACAGCAGGTTAACAGAATAGAACCACCAAGCTTGGAAGAAATAAAAGAGATAGTAAACAAAAGCAGAAATGGAAAAGTTCAGGAGATGGATAAATATGGAACTTATAAAATATGGAGGTGAAAAATTACATAAAACAATATTCCAACTTATAAATAAGATATGGACGGAGGGAAAGAATGCCATCAGAATGGGAACGATGCCGCAAATTGTAACCATACATTAAAAAAGGTGATCAAAGGGAATGTGAAAACTATAGAGGTATTACACTAATGAACGTTGCCTACAAAATTATGTCACTATAATTCAGAGGAGACTAGTTAGCAGCAAAGCAAGAATAACGATAGGTCAATAATCAATGTGGCTTTCAAGCAAAGGCAAATCGACATAGATGCGAACATACTGTAAAGCAAATATTAGAAACAGCGAAGAAGTATAGAATAGAACTTGGCCTACTGTTTATAGACTTCAGACAGGCTTTTGACCCCTACACAGAAGAACAACTAATTAAAAAGAATAGGTATAGAACTACAAGCTGCGAAAATTAGTGGCCATGACAATGAAGCAAACGAAAAGTCAGCAAAAAACCCAAAAGGAGAGACAGGATAGTTTGTGACTAATAAAGGAGTGAAACAAGGCGACGTTTTATCAGCAACATTATTCAATCTGGCCTTGGAATATGTCTTAAGAAAATAAACAGAGGCAATCTAGGACGGGAGGGGGAAATTAGTAGCATATGCCGACGATCTGGTTTATAATTGCAAAACAAAGAAGTATAACTTGAAGAAAGTGTGAAGGAAGTGGATGACAGAGGGAGAGAAGATGGGCTTGGCACTAAATGTAAACAGACAAAAATAATGAAGCTAGGTAAAGACCGATAAAAATAGAAAACTTAAGATAGGGGAATACGAAATCGAACAAGTCAAAGATTTAAATACTTAGGGTCAATGCTATCGAAGCACTGGAGATAGGAAACCGAAATAGCAGAAAAAATTTAAACAGTCAATAGAGTTTTTTAATGCAAATAAAAAATGTCTACAAAGCAAACTGCTCACAAGAAAAACAAAACTTAAGCATCTACAACTCGATTATAAGACCAGCGATGATGTATGGAGCAGAAACGATGACCTTACAAAGAAAGACGAAGAGGACCTAAGAATTTTGGAAGAAGAAATAATGAGAACAAATCATTGGGACGGTAAACTAGCAAACAACGAATATAGGCAAAGAATGAACTACGAAATATCGCAAGAACTACAGGGAGAAGATATAGTAAAGAAAAATAAAAAGCACAAGGATAAAATGGCTGGGTCACGTATGGAGAGCTGGTGAGACGGCATACGACTATTTATGTTACGGTGGGAACCAGGATACGGGAGAGGACCAGGAAGACTAGAACAAGATGGTTGAAGGAGGTTGAGGAAGTTTTGACAGAAGATAGGAGTGACCAATTGGAAAGAGAAAACTAAGAATAGGAAACTATGGGCAGAGATTAGTGAGAAGATTTGAGAAATAAAGTTTAAGAAGTGAGATGGGGACTGATTCCACCCCTTTTTCGCGATCTAGAAAGCTTTTTTGAAAGCGGCGCAACTCCTTGGGAGTGTTTTTAGCCATTATATATATATTTGTTGTCCACTTCCACAGAAAATACTTTAAAAGCTCCCTCAAGCTTAACCTATCTTTTCCACCGAAATTCTGTATTATCGAACATTTCCACTTGAAATACGATATTCGTCTCAGTTATAGTTTCCATAAGGTCGTCATCTTGTATTATAATCAATTCTTTCTAACTGCATAGCTTCCAAAAGATCCTCGTCGCCAATTCATTGGGTTCGTTGGTGTGTAGTTGCAGAAAATAGAGATATTCTCAACTCTAAACTATTTAATAACACAATAGAAATTACATTATAACTTTTGTGGACATTTTATAATATTTTTTGTAATAACAATTGCTTTTTACATAACGATGCGGTATGCATATGGTTGTCATACAAATACCATCATAACACAGATAAAGCTCTATTTCAGATAATGCTCCATATATATTAACCCGTAACGAAGTAGTGAACTGGATGTGGGATACCCAACCAGTTCACTCAAAAAGACTGGTTTTGACAGCTAGTAAATGTACAGCAAATTCATAAAAAAATTATCTCTGATACGAATTTTATTTGCATATAATTGAGGCGAATAGAACATTTACAGCATTTTAGCCACTAAACTCAATTTACTCATGCTGAATTTTTTTTTTTGTTTTTTAAAATTTAAAATAAATCCGTATGTATACTACGTAGGTATATTGTAAGTGATTCACCCACATACATGTGGTATGATTAAAAATACTTACTTACGCATATCGCTTATTAATACACCCTACAGCTATCAAAGGATTTTCGATTTTCATTATCATTTGAACCAGAAGAACACTGGACTGGATGAATCACAAAGAGATTGTTTTTAATGTTTTTGTTCTGCTATAGAACAAAGTTTTCGTTACACACAATTAGGTTGAAGTTGTTGGTGAGTCATATCTGTTGACGGTACAAAAATTGCATTTAATATATATGACACAGCCTAATCAACTAATCATACATTGATGGATACTAGTTTATTTATAAGCACTCTCGCTATCAACTAATGATTGTTTGTGTGTATATTTTATGCGACAGAGACACGCAAACAATTTACGGCTATACTTTTTAGATTCTGATTTCATTTTTTTATCTGCTCCATCGATTAGTTTATATTCTATATCTTCTTCTTCTATATAATTTGTCGAAGTTAGCTTGTTGACTTACTGTGAGGGAAAGTTGTGTTCGCACATATATTTCTAGGAACAATATAATGTGGCCACTTAAGAGGAGAAGAATTCAGAAGTGACGTGATAATGCAGTTAGTATAGAGTGTAACTTTCTAATTTGTCCGTTTACTAGAGTATCAATAGCAGAAGTTGCATCATTACAATGTTTACACTTCTAATATTTAATTTAAAAGTTTAATATTATTCGTTCAAATAAATAGTTGAAAAAAATCCATAAGGTTTTGCATACTTTGAAATAAATGAAATGCTTCATTCAACAGTTTTCGAAATGTTAGTATTTAAAATAATTGATTTAAATCGCTGAGTATACAAATAGCTACGGTACTTTTGCAATAATCACTTATTTACTGTTAACCATTTAGAATTAGCACATAAAAAATGTTGGTCATATTTATGAAAATATAAAAAAAAACAAAATTTTGATTGTATGCGAATAAGTAAAATATATTAGTAAGTTTCAGTATGTTAGACATTAATTTAAACTACTATTAATGTTGTAGATAATCTCAATAGAAAATTTAATCATTTTTAAGGGATTCACTACATAGTTTAGGTAAAAAAATATTTTGTTTATTTTTTATTATGAAAATAGAACCCCGTTTTACGCATTTTCTAATGATGATTCCGCCAATTACTGATAATTCGAAGTGTTCCTAATAAATTCTTAAAAATTATGAACTCACAAATTTCACTAAAAACTGGTGCTGATGAAACTGTCACCGGTTCTTTCATTTAGAAACACAAAGCAATAACAAAATGCTTATTTTCTAAATACACTGATAAAAGTATCCTTTTTATTTAAAAGGAATTGCATTAAACCAAAAATTTTTGCGTTTTCTATATGGCCAACATGATTTGGTTTTTCCTTGAAAATGAATATAATTTTGAACCCAAGCATTTCTTCGGAAATAATATATTTTTTCGTTGAAGCAGTTCATTCTTTTAAGTGAAAGATATTGACAGTTGATTCAGATCACTTTATTTTGAACTTGAAAACTATGCAGATTGGCAGAAAACCGTAAGCGCTATGAATCAAGAGGTTTTTGCTTTTCTTATAACATTTATTCACTTTAGACTTGACTTTTTTGCGGTTTTACCGAAAAGCGTAAACACAACAAAATGTCGTGATCATCAAAAATCCATTCACTCCATTATTTATCATACATGGAGGATACGCGGTTAGGGATGTTGTGAAACAAGCCAAGGCTTTGCCCCTGGCATTGGGGAGTTTATCACAGCGATCTTCTATCATATGTTAATCTGATGAATATACCAGGTTAGTTTGTTGTAATCGTATATTCCGTGGGTAACAGTTTTAAACTTTCAAACACTATAAACTTCTGTAGAGTGCGTTGGCTTATAACTAATGCAACATTAACTGAAAAGAATCCAATTGTCCCTGAAATTCGTTTAATCTTGCACGAAAATATTTATCTTTGTTTACTAGAGTTTGTGTATCTGAGATTTATGCACGTGGAAACATGCATAAAACTAAAATACCTTCGCGTAAAAAAGTACTTAACTTGAATGCAGACGCTCGCATTTTCCGCTAAAAGCCAAAAAAATTTTAAATCAATGTATTCATGCGTATCCACGCAAATAAACTAAAACGCCGGGTTTTTTATTTAAAGTAAAGTTAATATAATTATAGCAATATAATATGTGAATGTGTATTGTTTTAACTTAAACAGAAGTTATATAGATATTATAAAATATTAAAGCTAAGGTGCATTCCATTTAATTAAATTACGGTTACTTTTCGTCCAAAAGCATGTACTTAAGAAGAAAATGGTTTTTCGGCAAAACAGCAGGCTATTTTCAAATAATATAAACCACTTTTTGCGAAAAGGTATCCTTTTTTAACATGATAAAAACCAAACGTTATAAAACTTTTCATTTAATGCAATCTCTTTTCTCAGTGTGTGTATAACAGCATATGGGAACTACAATTAGATTAAGTAAGATACTTATTTTGTATGTTAGCATAGTGATGTTTAATACTTCCAGTTAGTTCTTTCTCATAAATTTGTCACATATACTAGGAAACATATTAAACATGATACACAGGATTACTTTTACCCATTCTAAAACTTTAAACAAAAAGAAATTCAAATTGAATTAACACCTTTATGCCATCATCATCAATATCGAAATTCATGAGAATTCATGCGAGCATGATTCATTCAACTCTGTTGCGCCTATTAGTAGAGCCAAAATGTCTTAAAAACTATTTTTTAAAATGTTTTAAAACTAAATTAAAAAGTTAATTCACTTGTTTTAAAATAGCCCAACCCCGTTGTTGATATTTTACATAAAATGTACCTTTCAACAAAAAGAAAGGTTTTCGGTTTTCGCATGGAAAAGGCAATGAGAGAATACTCCAACACATAGTGTAGACCTGTGTCTCGTAATATTTCACGAGTCAGTTTAGAGCAGAGTCCTCTAATTATAATGCTTATACAACTAGATCATCAGTTTTCTCATTGAAGACGAAGCTGAATGCATTGCATATATCTCAGGAACCGTCTCTACTACAAACAGTTAAATGCAATGTCATATATACGTCTGAAACGTGTGCTTCATTACTATAAACATGTAATAAAGTTGATTGGTGCGGTAATATTCAAATAAGAAGAGCCTGATTCTGATTAGCAGTTTGATTTTGTGGACCTAAAACTACTGTCGCAAACCATTCGCAACCTCGTCACATGTAATTGCCACGGAAATATTTCTCTATTGGTACGAGACTAATAGTTGGAATTGCAAAATGTATCACTTCAATTCGTAATGGTAAACCTTTAATCTACGATTTGCCTTGGCTATGAGACCAGTCGGAAAAAAATTCGCTCCCACTAATTTTTTTAGTGCAAGACCTAATGTTCTCTCTTCTTTCAACACGACACTTTTAACATCAAACAAACAAGAGTTTTCGCTATGTGGAATTTTATAAATAACGGATTAGGGAAGAATACCCCCTGTTCCTATTTATCGAAAAAAGTGCTCTTACGTAGAAAATGATGGTGTATAACAAATTCAGAGAACTAATAATAATATTTATACTAATTATTGGCATTGTATCAAACTACAATTGTACGCAGTAAGCGAGTCATAATACATCATTTGCAGGAATTGTCTTATATACACACATATATCCAACGTCTATGTGACTTTTCGAAGATTTATGTTTAATTACAGATTTAATAAATCTTGATATCTATGCGCTTCCACGAAATATTATTGTTTAATATATTACTCTGTAAATTCACAGTCTGACGTAATTGATCGTATGTGCGAAAAGCTACAGAGTGTCAACTGTAAGTTACACATATGCACTGCACTATAAATAAATTAATAAATCAAAATATGCACTTATATGCACTTTTTTGACGATATAGTAATAGAAAAATGAACGACATTTTATTAAAACATATATAAAATATAAATGAGCTCCATATAGTAAATGCACCTGAGTTGCTTGTGTTTGATGTTGAATGTTTATTATTTTTTAAGAATGGGAGTAGGAGGTACTCCCTTCCCCATTATTAGCTTCTTGCGAAGACTAAGTTGCGTCATCTTTTGGATCATGTGATCTGCTCCAAATTATGTGAAACAAGCTTTTTAATAACTATTATAATTTCGGAAATATTCCTAAAAATTGAAAAATCGCGCAAACTTTGAAGGATGTTGCACCCCCAAAATTGTGCGATTGGGCAGAAAAAAAATTGCGCAGTGCTTCTACCATGGTACTCTTTCAATCTGTAGATTTTCATGGAAATCGAAATTTGAGAGTTGTCACAACAAATAGTTACCAACATTCGCTTAAGAAAACATGCATTACAATTATGGAGTGCTGCGTCAATACGCACTACAGAACCAACCCCCAGACACTTTTGATTTTATTTGTGAACTTTTTTCCCGCAATGCAGGGGTAATCGACGCTATCGAATATATAAAGAAATATATTTAATAACTCTTTACTAAAACTGTATGTAAAATTGTAGTTGAAAAATTGCAATTTCGATATTACATTTTATCTTTGTAGTGGATTCGTGGAAGTGTTAAGTATAATATTTACAAACTTATAGTATAATTATATATTTTAGGATTATTTCAAATAGTAATCGAATAGATGCTTGTTAATAAATAGTAACTTAAATCATATACAGGAAATTAACTTCTATGTCTAATTAATATAGCCTTTAAACTGTTAATTTGTAATTTCCTTCGTATACTGTTATCTCAGGTCAATATGCCAGTTAGAGGCTGCTATGTGTGATTACTTTTTTATCTCGTTTTAATTAGCAATTGGAGCAATCAACTAACTGAAACATACCAGTGAATTACATATGGTGAACATATGAAATTCTACAAACTATAAATTTATAGATTTAAATATGAACTCATATGCTAGGAAATTGTGTGTTTTTTTACAGTTTCATGTTCATCTACGTATTAGTAAATATGTTGATAGTTATCAATACTACATCTTAGGTAATTCATTAACATAATTTTATCTGTAATTTAAACAAGTAAAGGCATTTTAATTAAAATTGTTTATTTTCCGTCTATATGTTAACCTCAAACGAATTATTTAAAGATAAAATCAATATTTATATTGGTCTTCCGTAAATATAGTTTCTATTTAATCTAACGCCAATGATCCTACAGAAATTTATGAATAATTTTATAGAAACACACATAAATTTAACACACATTAACACTTATTTCAGCTCATTCTTCACACTTTTGACTTTACAGATCATGAATCATCTTCAGTTAACGATATTTCGAATGCGCTTAGATTACTTTTCACGGAACATGACTATGAATCATGCATCCTATGGGGTGTTTGAAACGTGAGTAGCAACTTTGGTAGTTGTTATGATTATGTCGTGTGTACTGTACTGATTCACAATGTTCGCATACTTTTTGAATAAACTCAAACTATTGTTTTATGCATAAAGTAATGCGTTTGATGTTTATCTATTGTTATGAAGTTCGTTCGAGAATGCAAATTAAAGGAAAAGAAAATATTTTCCCCAGGAATTTCGGGTGTTATTGCTTACGTAGGTCAGGTGAAATTTAGTAATTACTGCTTCTAAAACGGGTCCTAATTTAGTTTCGGTTAAGTGATTTTATGATAATTGGCGATGAGATTTGATTGTTTCTATATAACTAAAAATATAAAATATTTTAAAGAAGTTCGGTCGATCATGCTTTAGTCAAGCACTTAATGAAAAATGTCTTAAGTAAAAGTGCTCTGTAGTTCAAAATTATTTTAACATGTTTGGTCTTGTTGTGCAATTCTATTTTTGCAAATTGAACATACTATATATTATTACATTTTTGAATTACTTGACTCAACGCAAATCATACTTAATTACTAACATACCCTACGACAAAACTTAGGTAATACTTTTTGGGATATTCGAACTTTTTTAGAAGTGTTCGCACTATACCTTTTAAAAATTAATAGTTTTCTTATTAACTGCTATTTTTTAATAATTTTTTGGCAATAACCTAACGCACCTTTAGATAAAATAATGGATACAAAACTTGTTTCTACTTGCTTGTCAGCGTTTATTAACACTGAATTTTCAAAAACTTTAAATGTATGAAATATTTTTTTTCAAATGCAACACCTGCATATTTTTGTCATCGGATACAATTGAAAGGCATTTGCTTTCTAACTTATTATAGTCTTATAACGCCCAACAAAAAATTAAAAAATAGGTTACTGGGAGACGATTAAATGATTTATTCATAAAAATTATTAACTCCTTAATCTGCTCTACCTGTGTATTTTAAGTCGAGAAATAGAAGCGTTTTTTAATATAGATAAACAAAAAAAATGCATTGAGCTGCACGTCTTCCTTATCCATTTTTATATTTATAAAACTCACGTGTTTATAAAAACATTTGAGCCCACATTGGCTGTTTGAATTTATTCATTTCGCTACGAAATATCCAAACAGGTAAATACACTGCTGTAATATTGTTATTTATACGATGCTTAGAATCATCAATCACTAACTACCGCGTGACTCGATCAACCAATCACTGAGAATTAGGCCAAAATATGGCTGGCCCCACTTCAATGTAACTTTTGCGTATACTCTAACTACTCCCTCTTCTGCTAGCTCCCCACGAAGACCCACAAACCGTCTGAAATTGGGGCCAATTTAAAAGTGGTTCACCGCCCGCCATTAATCTGCATAAAAACGTGTTTCGTCGCATCAAATCATGGAAATAGTAAGATTCAGTCATGTTGGAACCACATTGTTTGTCGTACGTCCAAGGGAAGGTCTTCAAAGGGCACAGTTTCGAACATATGGTTTTTTGAAATATTAGTTTATGTTAAAATAATAAAAAAAAACACAAATTCATGTTTGCTTGCTTCTCTTTCTTGTGTATTTTTTCTAGACGTTCACAATCATTTTTTTTGCGATTACAGTTTGCGTTTACTGTTACGCATCGAAAAAAAAGTTCCAAACAAAAACTACATACTTGATGGCACAGAATCCGAATTTGTAATAACAAAAATGGGGGAACGAACCGGAGTACCTGTTTAAGAATTTTCACAAGTTGCACCCCTCCCACTCTGAGGCTTCAAGTGGAGACACTCGAGGTTCCAGGCACCATTCAGTGACTAGCCTTACATCGAGGTCGTCCTATATGCTGCCGTATCTCTTCAACGTAGCTTCCCGACTTTGAAACAAGCAGCACATCATTCGTGTAACTCATGTTTCCATGCACATCCGCAACATGCCACGTATAACACAGATAAATCATCGGATTAGCACTACCGACAGCCAATTCTTCCTTCACGCAGTTTATATGCATACCTGGTCGTTATAAGAACCTGAAGATGGCAAGTTTCGGCCGAAACATGTAGCTTTTATAGTTGTTAATAAATTAGAAATGGCATGAACAACTTTGTTTCGCATTTGAATATATCCATTCAAGTAGAAAACATCCAACATTTGAACAGTAATTGCTGCGTTTGTTGTATATGTATATCCACGAAAGTGGCGGGTCTCGGTAAACAACGTCTTGTAAGGAGTTATTTATTATAAAATCTGTGTATTTATATTTTAGATACTTCCATGCGTACCTTTTTTTCTTTGAACTTGGAAAACTTAATTACTAGTAGAATAGGATAAAATTCTTTTATTGGCATTCATATCATAAAGTTTATTAGTCTTTGTATAATTTTAATAATTTTGTAAGCATGTTCACAGGTAAATAATCGTGAATAATTAGCTTTTATAATCTGTATTTAAAGTAAAAGCTTGAAAAGAAATTTTTATCGGTGTTTTATTTTCTAGGCTGTCTTAAACTAAATGAGGTCATTTTTTTTGGTAATTAAAATTAATTATTTATGAATTCAATACAAAATATCTATCTATGTTTTTGTAAATTGTATTTTCTAATGCTGTACATTTTAACCGGTTAACCGGTACTATCGTAACCGGTTAACCGGTCACTGCGGTGGATTGGTCACGGTCCTGAAGGTTAACCGGTCACGATTGAGTCAAAAATATAGTGGACATGTTTTACGACTAGCAAGTGATAACATTAATTGCCGATAGTGCTCCAATACATGTTTTGTACAAAAATGAATTCAATTGAAACTTGAATTAAATACATCGTACATTCTAGAGATTTATGGACTTGTTTGAGTAAGTACGGCATCGCGCAAGTTATAAGTACGTAACATACATACTGCTGTGTACTGACTGAATTGAAAAAGCAAAATCAATATTAAAAAAAAAAAACCTAGCTAGCTCAACGGATAAAAAACTTAAAGGGCGCAAAAGAAACAATAACACAGATTTACCCTCGCGAATTAAAACTTGATCTAACCACGCAGTAATTTGGGGTGAAGAAATCTGACTTTCTTAATTACCCCAAAATTGAAAAGGTTTATTTTAAAATAAAGAACAGAATATTAATCACGACGTTACTTAACAACAAAAATTTTCTAAAAGAAAGAAAAAAAAAAAAGTTAATTACATTTTGCAGGAAAAAAAACCGTGACAGAGGGTCTGGCCTAACAAAAAACTGCACGTTTTTTGATTAACAATAGGACAATGCTTTTCTATACAAAGCAAAGATTAATTTGCTCAGGAAATAATTGTAATTCTTACAATTCAAACACGTGTTTTCAAGTAACAAACTAAATTAACCGTGGACAATACTATTAATAACAAGAGTAAAATAATAGCAAGCAAAGCTTCTCATTCACCAACCCGACATGATTATAATTAAAAACAATCAGCCAAATTTTAAAACGAAAATAAACTCTTTAAACTAATATGTTCCCGAAAAAATAATAAATGATCATACATCTATAATGGTCACACATATAAACAATTATTACTAGCCGATTTCTTGATGGACAAAATTTCAAATTATGCGAATTAAAATCTCAAGAATTACAATATAAATACAAATGGCAGCAGAGAATTAGAAAATTACGTCTACTTCAGCTTGCGTCTACAAGGCACTGCAGTGCAAGGTTGAACAGTCGTATACATACAAAATTCCTATCTCGTACTTACTGGCAGCCGCACATCACCGACTAAAACCACTAGAATTAGCCCTACAACAACATGACAAAAAAGATATCTTAAGGTGAATTATTTAAAAAACTTAACACTAAATAAATAATTATACAATTAACTCTTTAACTAAATTTTATATAAACTAAACATTATTATGGAAATTCTCTCGAAACATTGACAAAGGCTGAACGGAGTAAACATGCCAACATCTGAATTTGCTAAACGGTGTGCCAGTCCACAGCAATACGTATACGTTTCTGACGAATATTTACATTATCTGTACGTATATTTGTGCATAGGTGTTGTAGGTAGTACCGTAGTGACCGTAGAATCGTATGATTAGTAATTAGCATCGTCAGAAACATTTGGAAAAACTTATGTACTAAACTTTTTTTTTATTTTACTTTTTTTATTAGCTAGATATAACATTACTGCCTTATATTTGTCGTGTTGAAATATATGTCTATTAATATACGGGCCATTTAAAAAGTAATTTTACTTTCGCGTTGTGTACACCATAGAAAAAAAAAAATAGTAGTGAGGTCCTTAAACTGTTCCAAAAATACCTGCTCAATTTATACCTTTTTTTTACAGTTATTTTTTTTTTATACGTCCAGACTTTACCACATAATTTCAATGGACTGCGAATATTCTGCAATTTCGCTTACCTGAAATTGAAGTTGTATATAACTTCCTCAATTTTCCAAGTAAATATTTTCTTTTGCTGTTTAAACAGATAAAAATAGCCGTGCGGCTATTTGTTTGTCCGATACTGCGGCATGAATAGGTAATTGATCGCTGGGAGCTGGGAGCGGGCTGTAGAAGACTTGGTGACGTCAATTTCCGTTATACCGGAAACGTTTCTGATTCGAAATTCGAATACCGGCGAGGTTTAATTTGAACGTTGGTTGGATGACTTCGTTTACGAGATGTTGTTTTGCTTTATTGGAATTGATGCTCACAATTAGTTTTATTTATTTACTGTCTTCTCCACGCTTATCCACGTTGGTATATCCAATATGCTTTCTACTTTTATTAATATTTGCAAATTGTTTCGGAACTCTGACAGTCTTTACCATAAAATGACAGTAGAGCACAAGCTGTGTTCGCCATTGGCCTTGTTGCCATCTTAAAAACTTTTAAGTATAAACTGTTGTATTTGTGTCACAATATTTCATATCTATTAATTTTTATGTGTAATTTCATATTGCAAGAATTTCTATTTGTCTCATTATTTATGTGGTCATGCCCTAAAACGAGGACTGTGTTTATGAAGAGAAGAAGAAAATGATTTTTTTATAAAGCCTTGGCCGATAATTTAAAGAACTGTAAGGGAAATTAGCCATATCAAGTATGTTTCTATTTCACTCATATCTGTTTGTGTCGCACGACTCGAAAAATAACCAAGATAATACCAAAATTGACTAGAACATTCGATATGAAGAACCAATGAAATCGGTGGGAATTAAATGGTGAAAAATACATCACAAGATTTCTAGGATATAAACGGGAAAACGTAGAAAAATTGCAGTTAATTCAATAGAAAAAAGCAAAAACAGCAAACCAACAAAAGGAAAAAAGTTATAAAAATAAGCTCTAATGAAGGTAACTATAAAAATATCAAAATAATATAATAACCTCAAAACAATAGAAAATCGTCATTAAAGGCCGAAAATGTTGTCTAAAGAACTATAAAAATACCAAATAAAATGCAGTGACGTGAAGTTTATGTAAAATAACAACCACGCACCTAATTTTTGGTTTTAGAATGTCATTTATTTCAAATTTGCCCATTTTAAAAAAAAAATATTTGAATATCATTCTAATTTGATGAGCGACACCAACGCCTTCAAATAAGCGCTTTGGTTGATCTATGCTTTGTGTGTACAGTGGTACAAAGCTACAAACTTCCTCGAAAGTGGCGTTTTTTACAAAAGATATTTCGCCCGTATGCACAAATGCGGCTTCTTAAAGGAAAAACCCGACATTTTCGTAATAATCTCCATTAAGGCAATAAATATAACTATAGATCGTACAAGTTCGAGTTGACACTGCAAATTTTCTCAATTTTCAATTTTCTTAGCATAATCCTTTCAGTTTCGACAAATCATTTCAATCATTGCTGTGTATTAAATGAAATAAATAAAAAATGTTAAAATAATTTTAAAATGAAAAAGAAAAAATATTAGCTAGCTCAAAGGAAAAGATTTTATTAATCGCAGAGTTACCCTCGCGAATTAAAACTTTAATCTAACCACAAAAAGTAAATTGTGACTAAACTTTCTTAATTACACAAAAAATTGTAAAGGTTTAATATAAAATAAAAGAACACAATTTTTTTAACCCAGTGACGCCATTAAACAATAAATTTATTTCAACAAAACGGGCTAAAATATACAATAGTGCAGAAAAAAAAAACCTGAACTGAAGGTTCTGGCCTAAAATAAAAACTGCACAAGACTCTACTCTAAAATAGGATAATCCTATTTCCTATGCAAAGCAAAAAAATAAGGTTTTTATTTGTTCAGGAAAATTATTCAATATACCAAAGCTTTGAATTTCTACCCACGTGGTTTCACAAATTAAAATAATCTAAGCGTGGGCAAATGCTGGAAATTTACTAAACATGAAAAAAGCTAAATGATAGAAAAATACTTCTACTCACCCAAACGAGGTGATAGAAACTTTTTCTTCACTGTTTTGTCACTGTCACATAGATTAACAGAAAAATTAACTCTTACAACATATAAATGAGCAAATAAACTAAAATAAATCTTCCTAAACAAAAGAAATAATAATTGATCGTATATCTACCAAGTGTACACTTCAATACATTAACAATTATTACAATAATGATTCCTTGATTGACTATATTGCAGAAAAATATTAAATTTTGCAATACAAAATGAATGACAAAATGGCAACAATTATTTAAGAAATAGGTCTACTTACATCAATAGTCGAACAAGGAAGTGTAGCAAAACCCTACAATTCTTTTACCTCAAAAATCCCTCTCTCAAAATTCGTACAACGCAGACGTAGAACATTACAATGACAATATTTAATAGAATACGCATAAAATCATCACAAGCGAACAATAGACATTTGAATGACTAGATATATAAAAAAAATCCTAACACTGCATAATTAAAATCATACAATAAACTCTTAAACTAAACTTATACAAAACAAAACAAAATTGTGAAAATTCTCGGTAAATTGAAAATCAGCTGTACGGACAAAGAAATCACAATAACCATAATATGCAACTTAAAATACATCTCAGCGATAAATGGGTTGAATGGGTCACGGAGTCCAAAACCACGGCAATACATACAACTGAATGTTTCCCGCTCGGCAAAATTTAAATTTCCCACAATTATTTTTAGTAACTTCAACAGAAAGACATCAAAATAACTAGTACTTTAATATAAAACCATTGGTAATTTCGTGTTTCAATGTTGAAGTTACTAAGAATAATTATGGCAAATTTAAATCTCTCCAAGGAGGTTGTAACTGTAGATTAAATAGGCTGTTCCAAAAAGTTTTTGCTGCATTTGTTTGAATATCATACACTAGTACACACTATTCAAAATCTTATTTCGAAATGATTCATATTTTAGGCGAAAATCTAACACAAAATTTATGATTTCTAATAAAAGGAAGGTTTCCCTTATAAACATCGCTCATAAATGAACACGTGCTTCTTTATACTTCCTATCGGCTCGCTTGTTTATGTCAAAGGAACAATATAAATGTCCATAAGGTCCAATTTCGCTTGCAACGAGTTCGCCGATACGATTTCCTCGCTTGCCAGTCGTTCAAGTTTAGCTTTGTACCATGCTACTTGCATCTCAAAATATGTTCGTTGATTGAACGAGGAGAGTCCAGTATTTTTTACCAGAAAGCTGTAATCGCAAGGGTATTGTTTTGATCCGTAATTTTACTTTTAGATCATGACGTAAAAATGTAAGCAGGTCATTCAACTTCCGCTTTGGTAAGAATATTTACCACATAATATAATACATATGTGGG
>RXPK01005162.1:0-27307 GCA_004143645.1 Protaetia brevitarsis | reverse complement strand
CTTATTTAGATGTAGAAGGTAAAGCCACATCCCTCAGTAAAGCGGCATCAGCAAGTTCAGTAATTTCCTGTTGTAAATGGTACAACAGGAAATACAAAAGAAAACATCCATCTGCAATGGGCAAATGGATGTTTTCTTTTCAAATGTCTGGTTAGATTTGAAACTGATCCTCCTTTATGCGAACATAAGGCACTGCAGTAATTGCATTTAACAACACTTTCATTTACTATAGAGAAAGATTTCCAAGTATCACTTCGTTTTCTACTCATCTTACTCGTGACAAAGAAATTACAAAACTCAAACTATAATGGCGAAGAAGATAATATCACGGAGGTTAAAAACTAACCAATAGTAAGATCAAATATGAAATGAATTAGAGATTTCGGTATTTTAAGTTGATCCTCATAAACGTAGAAGAAATAGACTAAACAACAGCAAAGGGTGGAAGTGGCGAGTAATATTTCAATTAAGAACAAACTTTCACTGATGTCATTTCTAAAATAAACATAGGTCCCAACAATTCCAACACAAGATTTTGCGAAATAGAGAAACACGTATACAGGGTATCTCACCGAACTGGGTCATTAGATTTTTTTGAACTTCTAGCAGGAATTTGATTTTGAAACTTGCAGTGTAGTCATGGCCCACTGTGGTCTATTTAATTTTCTTATTTTAAATGGAATGGTGCGATTTTTATCGGTACAATGAATGTATCGAGCCATTTGCGATTAGTTTACATGAAGGTTTCCTATCCCTGAACTCAACCGTTTTTGAGATATTTGTAATTTTGTTGATTTTCTTACGTTTGCACTGTTTCAAGTGAAATTAAATAGCTGATGAGGTATGAGATATTTAGTGATTCCACTAATGTCGATGTAAGTACAAAGGCGTAGGTAGAAAGTTATATGGCAATAATGACCGAATCACCTACAGGTGTTCGAAAACGCATCTCCAATGTGGATAGCTTTAAACCAACGAAACTTTTTTATTTCAAATGGAACATGGTATTTTTTGCTACAGCATTGAATGCAGCGTAAAATTCTACATGGATTGACATTAGGGTTTGGTATACCTATTTTTGATAGTTTTTGAGATATTAGCATTTATTGCCTAAAATATAACTAATTCCCAAGTTTCGAGTAAATAAAATAATTTTTTCCTAAAAACACTCGGTATATCATTTTTTAGAATGATGCGTTATCTTTTTTTGCATTGTTTGGTTTCCATACCTGAAATATTTATCATTGGAAGTTTTCCAATTATTATCAAATTTTATGTAATTGTAATTATAAAATATTAATAAGTCATAATTATCATGCGACATCAAATTACATATTAATATTTTTGCCTGCTTATTAAATACATCGACAATAAGTCAAATTAAAAAGAAACTGAGAAACTATTATCCTGAAAGAATATTTATATTAGACATTCTCGAAGACTTTTAATAGTTTGTTCCTGATTTATGTTACACTAGTTTACACCGAAAATGTACATTTGATGAGAGATAGATTTTCTCATGTATTTTCTTCCGCTGAATTCGAAAATCAAGGTTAAATTTTTTTTATGGAACAGTTTTTGAGATATTGTAATTTTTTTATTTTTTCGACCTTTTTTCACTTGACAATTCATATCTCGAGCTAGAAATGTCCGATTAGTTCGTTCTTGGTACCCAAATGCAAGGTATTAAGATGACGAACAAATATGTATAATCGGATCTTTGATTAGTAAAGCGGTTCAAAATATATCGATGAAAATAGGGCACATTTCAAAAAAAAAAACATATTTTACAGTGATTCTGTGCCGACAGAAAAGTATCGTTAAAATCGTTAAAAAAAACGTCTGGTTTCTGTTCATGTACGTAAAGATGATACTTTTACGTAAGAACTAAGACCAACCAGAAGAAAATCGACCGAAAAATGACAAAGTTATAAGCAATTGAGTGAATAAATCCAAATCCGATATTTTCTGAATATTTTATTTTTTTCGACAATTTATGAGTTCAGTTGTTCACACGCAAATATATTAAATTTATTATTTGTTATTTTCATTTTCATTACGACAGGCACAAAAGGATTAGCGGCTTTATCCATAACCAAAAATTAATATCTGCTATCTTTCCTTTATGTGAATTCACACACAAATGGCAATATTTTGGAATAGCACCTGCAACTTTTCATGAGCAATGGACACCAAATAATGTTTGTATATCGTGCCATATAACTCTTGCCGCGTGGGCTTCTGGTTCATCACAGTAAGATTAAATTTATATATACAATTGAATTAATAATAAAGTGAATTTTTATTCCAAATTAGACGATACATGAAATTCGGTGTACCGATGATATGGAGAGAGCCGCTCTGCCATTCGGTTGATTGTTACTTTTGCCTGAGCAAATCCACTGGTTTTGGAAAGTGTGCCAAATGGGTTTATGCGACAGTAGCATCTGTTTCGCTTCCAGTTCCACATTCAAGTGAATTTCCTCATCCCAAATGCCCCGATTCAACTATTGAATTTTTCGAATCATCACAACAGACAGACACAAGCAGTGATAATGAATTTCAACAGGAGTCGCAATTGCAACATTTACGCAGCCTGAACTGAATGATTTTGTGAGAGATCTCGAGCTGTCAAAGGAAAAAGCGGAGTTACTTGCATCTCGCTTGAAGCAACGGAACTGTTTGGCTCCGGGAGTAAATGGAACATTTTATAGAAACCGTGATAAACCTTACGCACAATATTTTAAGAAGGAAAACGACATACGCTACTGCAACGATATTCCTGCATTGTTTGAGCAACTCGGAGAGCCTTATGATCCAAATGAGTGGCGCTTGTTCATTGATGGTAGTAAGGAGAGTTTGAAAGCAGTCCTACTGCATATTGGAAATGAAAAACCTTCTATCCCCATCGCTCATGCCATCAACACTAAAGAATCATACGCCACAATGGCCAGTTTGCTAAAATACATTCAATATGAGTATCACAACTGGAAAATATGTTCCGATCTCAAAGTCGTCGGCATGTTGTGTGGAATGCAGGGTGGATATACAAAATATTGCTGCTTTCTTTGCCTCTGGGATAGTCGTGCTCGTGAACATCATTATAGAAGAAAAGACTGGCCAGAAAGGGAGAACGTCACAGTGAGCAAAGACAATATTAAATACGTGCCTCTTGTCAAAAAAAGAAAATATAATCCTTCCAGCGTTGCACATTAAATTTGGCTTCATTAAAAATTTTGTGAAGGCCTTAGACAAGGAAGGCCAAGTATTTTCCTATTTGAAAACCCTTTTCCCACAGCTTTCTTTAGCAAAAATCAAGGAAGGCGTCTTCGATTTTCCACACGTAAAGAAATTGGTAAAAAGCACAGATTTTCCAAAATATTTAACACCCGTTGAAAACGAGGCCTGGAATTCATTTCAGCGGGTTGTTACCAATTTTCTTGGGAATAATAAAAGCCCTAACTACGAGGAAATTATTATCGATTTGCTGAAGAACTACAAGATGGGTACGGAATGCCATTATATAATTTCATTCCTGGTTGTTTTCTATTGTATTGTTTTTACCATTTTATTTATTTCTTACAGGTGTAAATATGTCTCTAAAAATCAATTTCTTGCATTCGCATTTGAATTTCTTTCCGGACAATCTTGGTGACGTAAGTGACGAACACGGCGAGAGATTTCACCAACAAATTAAGACCATTGAGCGGCGCTATCAAGGATTTTGGGATGAAGCAATGTTGGGAGACTATGTATGGTTTCTCACTAGAGAAACGGATCCCAAAAGCAACCAAAGACAAAGCAAGAGCCACAACTATTTCTAACACACAAAAATGTCAAGAATGTATTGCAAGCGTTTACACCCAATAAATTGTCGAAAAAAATAAAATATTCGGAAAATATCGGATTTGGATTTATTCACTCAATTGCTTATAACTTTGTCATTTTTCGGTCGATTTTCTTCTGGTTGGTCTTAGTTCTTACGTAGAAGTATCATCTTTACGTACATGAACAGAAACCAGACGTTTTTTTAACGATTTGTACTTTTCTGTCGGCACAGAATCACTGTAAAATATGATTTTTTTGAAAATGTGGCCTATTTTTATCGATATATTTTGAACCGCTTTACCCATCGAAGATCCGATTATACATATTTGTTCGTCATCTTAATACCTTGCATTTGGGTACCAAGAACGAACCAATCGGACATTTCTAGCTCGAGATATGATTTGTCAAGTGAAAAAAGGTCGAAAAAATGAAAAAATTACAATATCTCAAAAACTGTTCCATAAAAAAAAATTTAACCTTGATTTTCGAATTCAGCGGAAGAAAATACATAAGGAAATCTATCTCTCATCAAATGTACATGAAAAAAATGTCATTTTGTAAACTAGTGTTATCTGTCTGTATTGCTTAATACCTAGTTTAATACAAAAAGCCAAGACACTGCATTGTTTTTGGAGACTCCATGTTAGACGGCTGCCCTACAAAGAAAATACCTGGTCTAGTAAGTGAACAATATTTGAAATACCATGGGTGTGTTTAGGATATCTGTTCTAATTTCCCTTTGTATTTTATTTTTTTGAGGTTTTTATTCATTGCAAATAGGTGTAGGTATCTAATCATTGTTACATTCTTCATGAATGTAGAATAAATCTAAAATGTTATTTCTATATGTAACTTTGCAATGTTTTTCTTATTTCTTTCGATTTACAATATTTTACTTGTTAAAAGAAAATGTGCGAAGCAGTTGATAGCATTAGGGCTTACTATAAAAGATATGACTTTTAATACTGCATAGGTTTGTCACTGCGCAATTTGGCAAATTACCAACAATGAATATCACTTATTTGTTAGCACATCTCATGGCCTACTAATATCTAATAATCAATGTACGTTCTCTATGACTAAAAGACATTACTATTGGTAAGAAACTAGTAAACGTTAGATATCTGGTATATTTTTAGCAATTTTTTGCAAGAAATGCTAATACTTCAAAAACTATGAAGTATACCAAACCCTAATATCAATCGATGTAGAATTTTGCGCTTTCAATTCAATGCTGTAGTAAAAAATACCATGTTCCATTTGAAATAAAAAAGTTTTGTTAGCTTAAAGGTATCCACATTGGGGGCGCGTTTTTGAACACTCTCTACGTGATTCAGTGATCATTGCTATAACACCTTTGTAAGACGCATATATTAAAAAGGGATCGAATAATGACTGTAGATGTCGAACGTGTTATTAGTCCTAAATTTGAATACTGAGGTGTTGTTTTAAAGATAAAGTATAGATTTGTAAACATACTATAGCGAGAGATTTAGGCCAGGCCGTTGTTGGGCACTATATAATAGATATTCATTTACGAAGGATGTATTACGCTGTCGGAGTAAAGTCTTTGTTTTAAACCACTCGTCTTTTATTTGGCTTACACCTTATAGCTATGTCCTTGTATTTACATCGACTTTAGTAGAACCACTAAATATCTGATACCTCATCAGCTATTTAATATTATTTGAAACAGTGCAAACGCCAAAAATTCAATAAAATTGCAAATATCTCAAAAACGGTTGAGTTTAGGGATAGAGAACCTTGACATAAACTAATTGCAAATGACTCGCCAAATTCATTAGACCGATAAAACATTCCATTTAAAATAAGAAAGTTGATATCAACAGCCTGTATACCGAAAGTGCTATAAAGTTGAAAATATTTTCCTTAAATAGATCACAGTAAGCCATGTTTACACTACAAGTTTCAAAATCAAATTTCTACTAGAAGTTCAAAAAAATCGAATGTCCCAGTTCGGTGGGACACGCTGTATAGTGTATATATTATACATCTATATGCGTAACTACGTATTAAATAATAAGCGCAATTTTATTTAGTGTGCGGCATGCAACGATGTAACTTGTCAAAAAGAAAATAAATAATATCATATTTTATTCCTATTTACAAACGCTATACAGTCTACAGTGGAGTAGTATAAACATATAAAGAAGCTTTCAAAGCCAGCAAATGGTCAAACGATAACCGTTTTTGTATAGGTAATCATAACGCAGAGAGTTTGGATCTAATGTATTAAAACGAAACATTGCGTCCCGACCGAACTCGGCCTATAGGAACGAAAGGAACGACGCCGTACTAGAAGTGTGTATCGGTTGGTGAGTGCGCAATGTATATTTGTGTCCGGACTCGGAACGATATAACGGATTCGTTCCTTTTGGTTCCATGTGCGGACTCGGTACTAAAGAACTCCTTTGTACCGAGTCTGGTCGGAACGACACATTACTACTGTATAAGCGCTCCTTCCTGGGAGTGTGTTTCGTGGGCCGTCTACGCCTAGCCTCGATTGCGGCCACTCTACCTTGCTACCGGCTGCCTCGCTCCCGTATACCCAATGATGCCTGCCGGCCGTCCCTCGTTGGCTGGCGACGATCAACGATCAATCGTTCACCATCCGCAGAAGTATACTGCCGCACTAGTAGTTAGTAGTCGCGCGTGCTCATCGCCTTCTGTTGCACTGCCGTATGGTGCATGATGCCGGGCGCTCCATGGAAGTTTCTGACGCGCGATGCACTAGTATTTAGCGTTATACAGAAATTTATTACTTGTGCACAAGACCTAGATGATCTTAAAAATTCCTAGGGCCTGTGGCGAAATAATACAATACGTGCGGCAAAAAGCGTCGGAGGTTATGTTTAACAAAAACTATAGCTTATGAACAGAAATTTTAAACTTAGTTCACAGATTAATTCATTGTTATTCTGTTCATGTTATGTTATACATACTTGTGTGGAATAGCAATAGCATATATTGTCAAGACAGTATTCAAGATATTTGTTGAACTGGAAGCTAACAAAAAATGTCATTTGTTTTACCGCCTGTTTTCGATTAAAGCTTTAATCTACCATAGTGTGCATTTGTGACAAACTTTTCAATTTATATTTTTTAAATGTTAGGTAACTATCACATATGATATATCATTGTAAAGAGAATTTTTTAGAGTTTTAAATTATGTAACAAAATTGAGTACATTGCATTTAAAATTTTATATGTTTATCTGACACATTTGATGCTCAATTGTTTTTATTCTAAGGCATATAGTAGGGAATTAGATGCAGAATAACTTTTCTGTTTAACATTTTGTCGTATCTCTAACAGCCGAGATATCTAGTGTGACAGCTAAAATCAAACAGACTGTATAATGGATGAGACTAAGGAATTTCTGTTGGAATTTATTGAAACAATATCAAGAAAAATGCTAGTTATGAAGTACCTTCAATTTTATGTCTGCATAAAAATGGGTTTAAGCTTAATTATTTTGAATGCATCGATTTTATATAAATATTTATTTTAAATGGTTAAATTGTATTGATTAATTGATCATATTTAATGAGAAATATATATATTCAGTCTGTTGCATACAATTTTCTATTACATTACAAAAAATAGCAATTGCAAGCAACAATTATTAATACAATGCATTTTTTTTATGAGGAAATAGTATAATTGATAACAAACCAATCGTTAAGTATTAAATTTATAATAGTAACATGGATATATAAAATCATTTGTTATAATATTAATAACCAATGGTTTACAATTTATTAGAATAGAAAAAAAAATTATACGAATCATCATCCTATTCAATATGAATAAAATACTTAATAATTCTGCAAATCGTTTGCAGATAACAATAACAAAAGGCTAATAAATTATAAAAAACATTTATTGTGAACCATAATAAATATATCACGTTCGCTCATTTAACAATCCCACTTCCCCATTTACTTTGTTCCCTTTATGTCTTTTACTTGTAAGTGGAGATTTATTCTTTTCAGTACCAGAATCCGTATCAGAACTAATTGAATCCTTCTTATGTCTATCACTTTCACTTTTAGTTTTAACGTCCTCACTAACACTTTTACTTTTTCTTCTTTGTCGAGGTTTCTCTTTTGTATCATTGAGAAAATCGTTTAACTGCTTGGATTTTTGGGTCCACAAAACTGTCTGTCTTTGAACAATATCATTATGCTTTAAAATGAAATCTGTGTCGGGGGGCATTGATAATTCCCAACCCTTGTTATGCCTTAGTCGGGATATGCCTGTTAATATTTCTTTCAATTCTTCTGCAGGTATTCTTATTAATGACGATACTTTTCTACGATCCACATATTGGCTTTGAGTAAATAGAAGCAACTGCAATAAGTAGTGTATTTTTAACACCATAAATTAATAATAGCAATATACTTACGACATAATCTCGTGCTTTCCACATAAGTTCAGCTGGCACGCCACTGGTTGCTGAAAAAGTGCCGGCAGGGTAAAGTACTTCAGATTTTACTATCCAATTGCCGTTTACTAGAACAGCAACTTGAGGCAAGCATTTTAAAAGTGCGTCAGCGGATATGCCTTCACCTCCAGCTAATAAAAGCAATAACTGTTGAAACTGCGTAATTTTAGCTGTAACACAGAGGTAGTAAATTGTTAGAGATGTTCAACAAAGCATGAATACTACTAACCATCTTTTAAAAGCAGTCTGCATTGTTCTAATAGGGGCAAAGCTCTAAGGGAATGTAATGACATTACATGTGATGGTAAAGATGGAGTGACCTGTGCTTCTTCCCTATCTTCAGGAACTAAAACCCTTATGTATTCAGTTGGTGTAATATTCATTGCTTGACTATGATCATCGGTGTCTTCAGCTATTAGTTTTTGTTTTTGAAGCTAAAAATATATTAAATATGATATTTCACTGAATTGTCACACCTAATACTTGCTACTTTTAAATAAATTAAAAAAACGGATATCGTTATGGAATTTCAGTAAAATGCAGAAGTAAACAATTATGACATGCAAAAATTAATAAGAAAAAAAACCGCAAGAACAAATTTGTAAAAAGAACATAATAATACAAAAACATTCGATAAAATCAGAGTTGGACCGAGTACAGAGAAAAAGTACTCGAAAAATTTGGAAATATAGGTATATTTCTTTGTGAAAATTTTGTTATTTGATTCCATTTTTGTAGAAAATGTTTGAATAAAAGGTAGTTGCAATTTGAACTGTTAAAACCTGCACATTTTGTGATAAATAATTGAATTTTGAAGCTTCGAAACGATAGAACTGTAAAATTAGTAAACGCAATGTAATTTAATCACAACACGTACACTGTAAACCGCCAACTGTTTATAGTTGTATTTTAAGTAGTTTCTCTGAAAATACAACTATATATAATGCGAACACTTTTTAAGTAGAGTAGAACCCCTCTGATCCGACTCTCCGTGTAATCCGACCAGAAAAGAAATTGAAACACAGTTGGTAACGGTAGAGAATGAAAAAGATTTGAAATTTCGTAAAACAATAAAAAAAACCAAAATTGGAACTTCTAGACAATGCGTTATGGTTGTGGTTTTGTCAAGAGAGAAGGAAAGGAACCCCGCTTTCTGCGTCTATTATAAATGAAAAGCATTAATTTTGAACAAAGAACTGGAAGGGGGTAGCGATTTCACAGCTAGTGATGGATGGCTTCACAGACGGAAAACTCGCCACGGCATTAGAAACGTAGCAATATCTGGCGAAACATTGTCAGCCGATAATGCAGCTTCAAATGAATTCATTTTAACATTTGAAAAAATTATTAAAGACTTTGAATTGACGCCCGACCAAGTGTATAACATTGACGAAACAGGACTAAACTATAAAATGCTACCATCAAAAACACTTGCCGCAACAAATGACCAGTGAAAGGGACGAAACTCGCCAAAGATAGATTGACTGTTGCTACATACACACAATATTAATGTGTCTTCACTACCCGTTTATTACCGGAACCAAAAGTCAGCTTGGATAGACAGCGCTCTGTTTAAATCATGATTTTATGATAAATTTGTGCTAACTACAGAAAACCACTTGAAGGCTAAAAAGCTCCTGTATATGCTCTGTTGTTGATGAATAACGCACCATTACACCCTTCTGAGGAAGAACTGGTAAAAGGAGAAATAAAGGTTACGTTTCTTCCACCCAATGTAACTTCCCTGATACAACCAATAGATCGTTACCGCCGGAAGTACGTTGGCCTCGATTTTGGAAAAAAAAAACAGGCGAAGGCTATAATCTTTCCGACGCTATGACGTCGTTTACTATCAAGGAAGCAATTTACACATTAGCAAGGGCGTGGGAAAAACTAAAACCTGAAACGTTGCAGATTTTCTGGCCAACTATGATGGCAGAGAATCAACAACGGGAGAATCAAATTCAGGACACAGATACTCATGAAATTATCGATGATTTTCAAACTTTACAAGTTGATGTTCAAATAAATGAGTTAAATGAATGAGCTATTCTTTTACAGCTGATGACAGCTGCGTAACGAATAAAGAACTGAACGAAGACCAAATTATTTCCGCCATTTTATACAGTGAAGAAAATACTGAGAATGATGACGATTGCGCTCATGTGTTCCACGATGAAGCAAAGAAAGCTTTTGATATTGCTCTTCAATACATTGAACAGAGCTCATGCTCTACACTTACGGATATCATGTGAATTAGAAAATGGGGGACATCGTCGTCAAGTCGAGTTTTACGCCTGGAATGTTTTCATTTGTTAATGAACATTACCGATTTATTTCACCCATAAAGTGTAGTTTCCTGTTTTCATTACATATACATAATTAATGTTATAGAATGTATATGTACTGTATTTTTAACTCCATCAAATTTCAGTTATATGTATATACATATGTATGCACATATGTACGAGTATGTATGTACTATTATTAAATATTTTTTGTTCTGATAATCCCGACCTTCTTTGCGTTTCGACCATACCTCCAGTCTCACAGGTGACGAATTAGCGAGGTTCTACTGTACACTTAAAATGTACTCATATATACCACATGTACCCAGTATTCGAGTATACAGAGACAGCTGTAGTTATCGTATTTTCGAGTACATACAGGTTAGTGTATCGAAGTTCGATATATCTGACATAAAAGTCATCAAAAAAAAAAATATTAAGAAAAGGTATAGGTATTCTTAAGCTTTATATTTTTAAATTAGGTACACGTATATGTACAAGGTGTTACATAACGTCGTGCCAGACCTAACTTATATTTTTTTAAGTGAAATGCTATATTTATTTTACGTTTCCGCTCACTTTTGCGAGCCTCCCCGATCTGCTGCTAACACTCGGTGTTTAATGAAAAGTTATGACCATTTTTATATCTAAATTAAGGTGCATTAAGGGAGTTAGTTCTGGTAAGAAAAATATTATACCACCCACTGCTTGGTTTGGCTATGTCTTCTATTTTCGCTGGTTTGAGAATTTAACAAAAGAAATATTTCTTGTATACATGGTGCGTTAAAACTCGAATTCTTAAATTTCGCATTAATCTTCAATGGAACACCCTATATTTTTGATGATGTTTCGATATATAGTTAATATTAATTCTAATACTACTAATTACCTCACTTAATGAGCTGTTTTCGTTATGCCACGTATATTCTACCCATGGTTCGGCATTGCTCTTTTCTTGTAACGACTTAAACGTTTCACGAGACTTTTTTTCAGAAGTTTTACCAAATTTTACAGTCACCTGTTGCGCAGATGTGCTCGGTTCCTCATCATCATTTTCTTCCTCAACATCGACTATTTCTTTTTTTCGTTTTAAAGATTTATCCAAATGTGAAAAAGATGGTCTTAACTGCAAGAAACCTGTATACACAAAGAAACATTTTAGGTTCAAAAATGCGCGAGTTTAATAAAAATTAACAATTAAAATCAATAAATAGTGGATTTTTTTGGCTATTTTTTATTGAAATATTTAGGTCATCGACGTTCTGATATTAACTGTCTTTTTCGAGATGTTAAGATATAATAATTTCAATAATATAATTCATTTTGTGGTTTGTCTTTATATTTATAATAATGTCTTCTGTCGTTTACAAAATTCTAATTTGTTAATTGACTAACAACATCACGTTGTTTTTAAAATATGCAAAATTAAAATATCATTCATTGTCATATCGTCACATCTCGAAAAAGACAGTTAATGTCCAAACGTCGATGACCTGAATGTTTCAACAAAAAAATAGCTAAAAAATACGCTAGGTCACATTAAAAACGTGTGTAACGCTCGGTTGATATTAGCATATATATGTTTCACCTTGCCAAGGATCTTCAGTGCTACTCGTCAACCTAATGTATTATACGGAGAAATTCGTATATATACTTAAGTGGAAGAAAAAAAAAACATGTCGGACCATGGAGAATCAGTTCAGTTATCCTGAAGAAGCTGTCAGTATGAACAGCGAAACGTCGAGCGAAAGTTTTGACACACGGCGAAACCTGTAAGAAGCTGTTAGTTATAGTTACACCGGCCGTGAAAGCCTACGCAGTGTTAACGTACAACAATCTATTCCTTAATAAAAAGAAGTGAAACTCCAGCACAAAACTCTACAGTCGTCCTACGATTATTGTTATCCTTTATAGATACATATTGTAATTTCAGATCGACAATTTAGTAAATATCTTCACGTTAATAATGAGATTTCCATCTTAAATTCTCATTCAATTATTCTTCCACTTAAAAAAAATACACTATTTCCTGTTTTTGAATTGATATTTTTCTGTTTGGCTAAATAATAAATTTAAATATTTACATACTACTAGCAACACCGACAAAAACGAGATATAGATTATAATTTAAAAAAAAACAAACAAACTCAGAAAAAAGTAAAATTATTTCTGAGATAATAAAAGCTAGAGGAGATCAACTAGAGTAAAGTTAATAAAGATGATATAAGGAATAAAAACTGTAGAAATATAGCACTACTAGAAATGTACAAAATAGTATACCAAATACTAAAAAAAGATAAGTGACAGGTCTACAGGTCAGGATAGATCAAATAAAAGTAAATGGAAGAGGGAAAAAGAAATCAAACAAAGATCTAGCTCCCCACAAAATTCTTTAATAACACACGATCGGTTTCGCTCTATCCGAGCATCCTCATGCCAGAATTTAAAATCAGTTAAGAATGGTCAAAATTTAAAAATAAAATAAAATTAAAGAGTGCATAGCAGATAGTCAAACTTATGTAAAACTTGTAAAGAAACAGACATTAAATAAAGAATAAAACACATAAGTCTGAACGAACAACACTTTAAAGTTATTTCAAATAATTGTAAGCACTTCGAACTCAGGATATAAAAATCTAAATAAAAGAGATGCACACATCATGTTACTAATATGGAATACAATACATGCGATTTTTTCGGAGTAGATAGAGCCTGAGTAATTTGTTGCTTGTCAGGCACTCCCGCAGAGCCAAATCTCCCTTATCGAAACCCCTTAAGGCATTCGGCTAATACAGGCGCTAATAATACATAAATACCAAAAGCTCACTTTCGACCTGTTGATTGCCGTAATATGAATAAAAGAAGGATGAAAATATGATTTCTATTAGTTAACAAAGTCGAGAAATACGCGTGTTATTCTGCTGCGCGGTTGTGTGTCAGATATACGCTGCGATTTACCATCTCCAATCCGCATGCTATCGCTGTCTAACGGCAAGCACTCACGATATTCCCTACCTTTGTCTAACTACTACAAAATGTTATCACCACATCGATCTTTTCAATTTAAATCAACTCAACATAGCCCTCATTCCGTCTACTTTGCGACGAGGAAAACGATTGGCTAGGCATGTTTAAACACAGGCGTAAATTCACTTTCAGTTTAGCCGGCGTTCGATTCATTTCGCTCATTTCTTAACAAACCGTTGGTAGATATTAGGATACGGGTTCGGTCCTCAAATTTTGTAATGGTTAGTAAGTTTTGAACGCGGTGGCAATTCAGCAGAAGTTGCATACGATTTCTTTGCAATAAATTTTCCCGAAAGATCAATTCCTAGCGCGATTATTATTCGTAATACAGTTCGAAGTTTTGAAATAACGTTTACATTAATAAAAAGCAAAAATAAAAATATCCTAGCAAAAAATGTCCGTAATATCGAAATAAATTTGTGCATTAGTGGAATAAAATCCTAGTATGACATCTAAACACAAATTGCTTGCGGTTTTAATAAGTGCAAACGTTTTAAACCTTTTACATAAGAATAAGTATCGATCGTACAAAATTAGCAGATCTCAAGAACTTTTACTCGACGATTATTACTGTCGCCTGGAATTTTAATTAATATTAATGAATATCCCGAACATCAATGTTCTTTCAATAATATACTATTTACCGACGAATAGGTACATGATTTACTATTGTTAGGTTTCTAAAATCTATGTTTGTTATTTTATTTGATTATTGACTTTTAAAATTGCTTTTCATTTTTTTTTCTGTTAATGTTGTTTATGAGCCCTGTCCCTGAAACTTCTAGTTTACATTATATGATGCTTCGATATAAAAAGAAGCATGAATAGATTTTCACTAATGCAAATGTAATGTTAGAGTAATTTAATTCGACTGAACTATAACAATTCGGCGAACGTGAATAAATCTGTTCTGCGGCTTCGTGCGTAGCTATGTCTACAGTTGTCCTTCCCATTTCCAGGCGCCCAGAATCCAATCGACAGCTCGCAACTTTTCACCCGGTATAAATTAAATAAAGGAATAATAAATTAGAGAATTCGAAAAATAGGGGAGTTTTTAATAATGAACACCAATGCTTGGCCTACGCAGATGATTTAACAATAGTAATAAAAAAAGGTATTAATAAACTTCTATAAAACAAATGAAAGAAATTTGGATTATAAATAAAGCAAGAACAAATAAAACATGCAGATAGAGAAACAGAACAAAGCAGGAGCATTTGATAGTAGCAGATGAAAGGCTTAGAAAGAAGAATAAAGAAATAAAAAGTAGAAAAAAAAAGTTATAAGCTTGAAAACGTGAACATATTTGCGTGTTTCAGGCAAAAATAGAAAAAAAAGCTCGGAGTTCAAGGAGTTTATTACGATCACAGTATATGTTCAGCAGGACAAAAATCAGAGATAGAACTGAAGAAAAATAACAAAAATTAACACAAATAAAACAAAGATGATGATGCTAGGTAAAGAACAAAAACAACTTATACAGGGAAAACACAAATCATTAATGCATTCAAAATATACTAATAGATCAGTAATAAGAAAAAGGGAAATAAGTAGAAAAACAAAAATAACAGTTTATAAGTAATTTGTTATATCAATCCTAGTCTACAGAAGTCGGTGTTAAATGTTAAACTAGTCCAAAAAAAAAACAGAGAAAAGCGAGGCAAATAAAAATAGAAGAAAAAAATCAAAGAATTGCATATAGAAGCAGTATGTAGCTTATTCGAAAAAAAAAAATGAATGGTGTGGTTCACGCACACTAACTGAATGCAACAACAAGAACAGGTGAATCATACATAATGAGCAAAAGTACAGAACAAAAGCAGAAAAGAAAGACTATAGAAAATCTCAAATGAAAAAGTGGTATTGATATTAAGAAAGCAAAACAAGAACTGGACAGAAGCAACAAGAATTACAAAGAACAAAAAGGAATGACCACCATTCATACACTTCAATTAATTAATGTTATTGTAGATGTCTTACATCTTCTTTGCCTTACAATTCTTTTTTTTATTTTTAGGGCACATCTTTATATAAGATGCAGAACATATGTAGCAATGTAAAATCATTATATGCAAGAACATATGGTAAATATTTTTACCTTTTAGAGGTGTCAAATGTAATTCTTTTCCATTAAAACTTCCAACAGCATATTTTCTTGGGTCTCTCACTCCCTTACAAGATTGGAGTATAATTTTGTCCATGATGTCATTTTCAAAAATAGGCTCCTTTTCACCTTTCCGACTGTCTTTATTTGAATCCACATCTCTAGCAATATCCTCAGCCTTTACTGCATCAAAATTTGGCGATTCAACATTTAGTTCTACATCTAATTTCACCTCTTGATTTTCAGGTTTAAAAAATGCTTTTCTGATGTTAGTGTTCTGCTTTATATATCTCGGCTGTAAGGGGTATTGGAATACATACAGGTTTTCTTGCAGCCTCTTTGATAGGTATATGGGAAACTATAAGAAACGTAAAATCCACGTTATAATACACCAAAGCATGGCATTCTAACCTAAACTTAAAATATGTTTAATCTGATACCTCATCTACAACAGGGTCGTCTTCATCTTCTGTACAAGTTGTAGAACTACATTCATCCATTGTTCAAATTAAGCACAAGCTTAAGATGATATAACATTCAATTTTACACCATTTTTATATATATTTGCATCATTCAACTTTTAAAAATACCGTACAAGCACTGCGAATTGACAGAACTGGAACTGACAGAGACAGCGTACCAAAAAAAATGTGATCCCTGTGGTGATCCCTAAATAATTTGAAGTTAGAACTAGTGTAGCCACGCTTAGGAAAAGAAAAAATAATTGCATATTTATTTCTGAACTATGACAATTAAATCGCAAGTTCCAATAACCAAAAAACATAATAGAGGATTTATGTAGAAATTTAGGTTTTCTGTAATTATATGATATTAAAAACTCTGGAAAACTGAAATTTATTTTAAATTTTTGTAAATTGTCAGGCAACCGAATGGAAGCGCCCAAATATTATTATTAAATGACAAAAAAGAAAAACATGATTCGAAGTTTTTAAGTTTTTATTTGGAGTTTTAAAATTCCTCTAATAGCCAAATTTAAATTTCCCGCCACTATTTTGAGTAACGTCAACGTAAAGGCATTAAAATAACTATCAATGTGGTACAAAATAGTAAGCAATTTTACGTTTCAACATTGAAGTTACTAAGAATAATTCCGGGCAATTTAAATTTGGCTATGTGGGTCTTTTGCCACAATTTTTGATGACAAAAAAAGATCTTTAACATTAATTTTAATAACGCAGAACCCTACAAAAAAGAGATTTTTTTTATTGTTTTGATGAGAAAATCAGTAGAAATTAATACCTTTTCGATAAATCGAAATTGAAGAAAAGAGTTGGTATACTCAGGAATCGGATAATGTGGCACCCAAATCTGTTGTCTATGGTGGCACCATTGTTTGGTCAAGTGACAGACGAGTGACAGTTACACACACAATTTTAAGGTTAAAGTATTGATATATTTGTCATTTAAACAAAGTCAAGGAAATAGAAATTAATCCATTAAGAAGTTAAGCCCGTATTTCAAGATGACTTCGATGTTTGATCAATTTGAGCAGCCATCGCAAAATATAGCAAATGATACGCTGAGCGCTGCGGAAATGGTGGATTACAATACATATAACGTGAATTATTTTTTTGACATAAATTGCGTTTTTTAGTCTGCTCTTGGTTTCATACAAATGAAAGAACCAGATGAACCCATCTTTAAAAAAGTAAAGAAAAATCTTACCATAAGTGAAAAAGCGACTCATGTAGCTTTATCCAACAAAACTCTCTATGTTGCTGTATCAGATGCTTTGTGCGCTAATGGAACACTTTTACGAATAGATCTTAGTACCAGTCAGCAAGAACAAATATCGCTCACGAAATACATAAGCACGAGTCGGCTATCGAATTTATTTATAGATCCGACTGGATACCATTTGCTGTTAACATTTGTTCCTAATAACAATAAAGATAGCCCAGAATTATATTATTTGCCAAGAAAATCTAGTAAATTAAAAAGTACCACTAAATTCCGTGGTCATGACTTCACAGAGATTGGATGGAATCATTACAATACTTCTAAAAATACAACAGGAGCTATTCTATTAGGTAATTCAATTCATTTATTAGTGACAGATTTATTATTGCTTGTATACTACTAACGAATGGTTTTAACAAATTAAAGATAAATATATTCTTTAATATCAAACTAAAGTTCCTGCTTTTCAAAGTGTTTTTATCATTTTAATTATTATGTATATTAGTTCAAACTGAAATGAAATCTATCGGTAACTAAAAGCTTCTTATTTTGCAAAGGTACTTCAAAAGGATTAATTTTTGAAACAGAAATTGCACTTGAAGGAGAGAAATTTTTTACGTCTGGGTTTTCTTCTAGTTTGGAACAATACTGGAGACAGGTAAATATTAGTTAATTTCATAATTCATAACATGCTTCTAATAAGCCTTCTTTTACAACAAGCTACCAAATTATTTGCCATTGTATGGTAATAAAGAGGTTGATGGACTGGTAGGTTCTTAATTAAAAATATTTCCGAAAATGTTAGCTCTCTAGATATTGTGAACATGTACAGTCTGCGGCTTTTTAAATGAGAATTCCAAGGAAAGTCGATCTGCAACCCCTTTGGCGTGTCTGTATTTAAAGTTGCCAGTGCTCTGTATGCCGAGTGATACCTAATTTCATGAAGTGGTTAGTATTTTTTTTACATTAGAAGACTATATTATTATATGAAAATAATGAAATTAACATAAAAAATAATTATTGTAATATATAATGCTGTAATTACATCATTTTTTGAGAGCAAAGTAGTGCAAACGTTGTGATCAGTGATCACTAGTCCGTACTATTTCCTGAATATTGGGGATAATACCAGTTTTACTATGCGACGAAGTTCGGAATCGGAGAAGTATAACGAGCAACAGAAGAATATTAGAAAATATATACATTGCTGGAACATACAAGCCAAAAACAAAACAATTATAATACAGTGATATACAAATTTGTTTATTATTATATAAATTAAGAAGATTTTTTTTCTATATTGAAAGTTTGTATACTAACTTACTTAACTAAGTTTTCAATGATATGTTGACTTTGTGATCTTTAAAATCTTATCTTTCAGAAAATCTGAAATAGGATACCCTCGTCTCTTGTATGGATAGGTATAATAATAGATATTTTGAATGCGCTAAGTGTATATCTAACGCAAAAAAAATCTCCAACAAATGAACCATTATTTTTTATTATTTATATTATTAGGTGTATTCTTAATATTATTTTTATTGTTATTAAGTATCACCATTTCTTGCGCATTTAAATATTGGTATATATATATTAGTCACTATTATCGTCTTTAGTAAGATCGTTCTCATTTACTTGTGCGGTATCGACTTCATCACTCACCACAGTTTATGAAAACATGCGAGCCATATGTATAGAAACGCATTAATGTCAACTCTGGGATCATCAGTGTACGAGTTTGTTATGTAAGGGATGCAACGACGTGAGATGTATGTTTGCTGGCGCTATGCCATGGTAAATGACAGAAACAGACAGATTATTAATTTCGGGACAATATGACGAGAGGGTCGAAGGACCCCGAGAGATATAGTCCTCTACAATGATAGTTTCTGCGGTATTCCTATTTAACAACTTATGTAAATTTTCCTACGTTATTTACTTCTCTTTAATACTTGTGATAAATGAAAATAATTATTATACCTATATAAAATTATATACAGCTAGTATTTCAGTAAAAAGAAATAATTTTATTTTGAACTATAAATAAATGGTTTGAGAGGACATAGAGCAGGCCCTCAGGCCAATGTTTATATTCATTATAATAATTTTGTTGCTGAATTTCGGGTAAGTGATATGGTTAAAATAGTCTGTTGTTTGGTTAAAGAGGAGAAGTATTAAAAAGATTATTTTTTTTTACAAAATTAAAAAACAGTATCACGTAAGTTAGCTATGTGTGCAAAGAAGACGCAGTATTCCGATTTTTCGTTGTTTTGATTCACATTTGAAAACCCAATTGCCGTCGCTGGAACCCACAAGGGGTCTAAAGTGAACACACAAAGCATTCAACCACCGACACGGTTTGGCAAGAGTTGACTAATAACTTTTGCCTGAATTTTGTGAATTCCATGCTCCAACGTTTGGGATGGGTTATTGGCAATAACCTCCATTGCTAATAACCCACTCGTAACGTCGAAACAATTTATAAAATTATAGGTACCGCACATAATAATAATATTGAGTTTAATACAATAACTTTTACATAATACATTTCTGTAACATAAAATTAAACAATTAATTAGGTAATTAATGTTACTGGAACTTTAAGGATTTGATCAGAAGAGCGATATAAACCGCGCTTCTGTTCTTTCACCAGATTCCGAAAATGAGTTTAATGGAACTAAGAAATAGAAACTTGCCTAATAATAAAATATAACTAACTTAACCTAAATTTAATTCTAATTCCGTGATGCTTATATGAATGTCTCTGCCTTTCCCCATTTCGAGGGTAGGAAATTGCTTTTTTATTTTAATATTAGTACTTGAATTTTTTTGATTTTCTTTTTCACTCCGCTTTATCTATATATTATAAACAGCTTTTTTTTGCTTTGTGCTTTTTTACCCTATTATAAAATATTATCTAAGACTAACATTTTAAATACTTTGTCTTTGGAGAAAACACAATTTTAGTGGCACCTGAACTACAAACAATGTAGACTATTCCACGTAAAAAAAGTTAATATGTGGTCCAATATAGTACAACCTCTCAACAACACGCAGTGTCCTTCTACATATGTAGAAAAACACTGCGAAAGGCAAAAATAAAAATGCTTAGTTTATAAACAACGGGACACCAGAGAGGCAGTTTTCACTTCAGTTCATCTAAAATTAATATAAAAAAAAACTTAAACACCACACCCTAATGACCAAAATTTAGTTTTCTCTAAAGCACAGGACATTCATATTACGCAGGGCAAAAGTAAATTAAATTGTCTACTACTCTCGAAATACCATACAAGGCCGTGTGTATTACATGGCAGCAATTCGTGTAACACATAAACATCGATAAGAAAATCACCTACGACAACCATCCCTTTATGCACGAGAGAACGCGTCCGTTAGGCGAGAAGCTCCGTTATGCACCATCTTTCTTTAATTCCGTGCTCTCTGGCTTCCTGCTTTCTAAAAGTTACAAACCTCCAAATATTCAAGTAGCAATACGAACCGACGAAAATAAACGTTTGTATTACTTAGCCGAAAACAGCATGTAATACATATATAATATTACACGTTACTCTAACTATTATTGATAATAAGTTTATTATTTCTTTACAATAATGTACTCTCCCACTGTAATAAACTACTAACAATTTCATGAAATTAGGTATCACTCGGTATACAGGGCACAACAACTTTAAATACAGACACGCAAAAAGGGGTTGCAGACCGACTTTCCTTGGAATTCACATAACGATTTTTAAAAAAAAATAGGCAACCTTTGCATTGAGTATTCACATGCAAAAGTTGACACTTGATAATGCTCCTGCTTTGTTTTATTCTTTATAACTTTACACAATTATCTCAATTTTATTTCATTTTATCTTATATGTAATTGTTTGCACTTTGTAATTTAAGGTATTTGACATAGGAAAAGGCACAAATACACCAATCACAGGTTTAGAATTTTATCAAATACCATCTACTGAAAAATACTTTATTTTTGTTGCAACACCATTAAATTTATATTATTTTGATGGCAAAGTCAATGCGAACGAAAAACCATTACTTCAACAAGTATTCAATAAATATTTAAATGTCCCGGAAGATGACACTTATTATAAAGAAAGTGATGCTAAACCTCTCAAATATAGTCGCTTAAAGTTTTGGTCAGATAATCCTTCTGACACACCAAAATCTTTTGTATGGTTAACTAGCGAAGGCATTCGACATGGAAAGGTAGATCGAATAAAAATAATACCTAAGCTATTATTTAATTGTGCTCACTTTCAGATTGATCCCTTTTTTAAAGATGACACTAGAGTAGTGAAAGATATAATCAGGAAAAACTCAGAAATAATTTCATTTCCTAAACCAAGTTATGTGGACATGTCAGTTTCTCCGAAATATCCTATGAATATAGTCGTGACACAATTTCATGTATTATTAGCTTACAGTGACACAATAAAAGGTATTTCTCTTTTAAGCAAGGAATTAGTGTACGAAGACAATTATAATGAAGCATTTGGAAAATTGGTGAATATTGTTAGAGATCCCATAGCAAGTAGGTATTTGTATTTCCTACACTCGCGGTTAATTGTAGACAGGTTGCGTTTTTTTTACTGTGTTAACAAAACAAAAATAAAACGTACTACCTTGAAGTTTGTAACTTATCTTCATTGAATATTTTATTTTTTTTGTCATGTTTGCAATCAGCTTTTTTTTTTTTAATGTACCATGTATCAGGTTATTATTGGGTGAAAGGTCAGAAAATTGTGGCGCTCACGATCTCCGTGACCAAATGTCTATATATCGTAAAACTAGGGATGGACAGAAACGAATGACTGAAGTCGGATCATTCCATTATTAAGGATTATTCAAAAACTCGATTATACCCTAAGAAAGAACAACCCTCTTCTGCTGTGTTTGTAATGATAAGGGGTATAGCGCACCGTTTTCTCTCTTACTCAAATTGGACCGGTTGTCTTTTCTTTAAGTGTACCTGTTAAATCAGGATGAGTAACATCAGGAATTCCCTTCTCGACCCGTACACATTTAAGCACAGAACGAACGTTGTTGTTGCCATGATTTGATGCGAAAAAAGAAATGCTAGGCATACAACCGGCGAGCGGGGAGGCACATCTATATTGGCTCCGATTTCAGGGACCCTATTCTCGAACTCGAGAGAAGTGACTTGTTCGTGTAGGAGAAGAAGCGATCACATCCTACGGTCACTTCTCTCGGTGGCGCTAACTCGTATTCTTGACACTAGGCGATAACACAATCCTATACTGTTCCTACACGATCCGCGTTATCGGTGTTGCCATATTTTTTGTACTGTTGTTTCCAAAGACATTTGCCTGCATTTACTCAATATGAAATTTCCCGCTCCTACAAAACGATTGCATATTTGATAAAATCCATATTTGACTCTGTTGGAGTTGTTAATATAAGGAAAAAGAAATCAAACAAGGTCTAGATCCTCACAGAATTCTTTAATAACACACGATCGATTACACATTTATTTGTTAAATTTGCAGTGGTGAATATATTACGTGATATTACATATGAATCTATCACAATCTAATTATTAAACAAAATCAGGCAAAATGTCCAAACCTCCAAGTGGTGCAGTAAAGAATACTCAAAAGGAAGCCCTAGTTGAGTTTATGCAACAAAACCCAAATTTGCAAAGCGTGCAATTCACAAGAGATTTTACATTTACGAAAACCCAACAATTGTCAGATTTTTTTTTTTTTAATTATTGCAATTTTATTCCATGCCAGAAGGGGCTATAATAAAAGACTGGTGCCATGGGCGTAAAGTAACATAAAATGTAATATTTGTGTTATTTATAATTTACAAAGAATGTTGATACGTTCCGTGACCATAAAAATGCAAACCGACAAATACCTAATAAAACATATATTAAAAACTTACATCATTAAATTGCATAAGTGTTAACATACCTTAGTTTCTATTGACAAAGCAGATGCCCCCGATGGTGCTTCATAAATGAAAGATCAGTTCTATTAGTACTCGAGTCAGTTGTTTTGTTAAACGAACATTTTTGACAATTGTACGTCTGGCACATCGAATGCATTTTGTCTAACACCGTCTCACCCATGGAATCTCTAGGGCTTGTAACTTAGTTCCCACCAAATCAAGGTTTGACTTGATTACATTATCTACAATTTCTCCACGTCCATTTTTGAGAAATCATGATAAAACGAAGCGGTGATCAGTATACAATTTTTTATATTCAATGAAATATACGCGTCCCAACAATAACCTAACTATATGCAAAGCAAGATGGAATCAATAATAGCTGTGTTCGCAGAGGAACACAAACTAGTCAGACGTATTCTATTGGCTCAAAGAAATCCGAAACAGTTTTTTGACTGATTTCACAGTATATGATTGGCTCTGACTAGTTTGTGATTCCTCTGCGAACACAGCTAATAACAATGTGAGCAACGTTAGCTTCTATCCCCCACTTCGCGCGTATTCATTTCCGCACGTACTCCGGACCAAGCGAAGTACGCTCTCTCAACTTTTAGTAGATGTGAACATGGGTAAATTTCAAGAATACGGTTTTTCTAAAGTTGAGAGAACTACGTCACAACCACGCCCTCTGTTCCTACGAAAGTCGTGCGAAGTTTGTGTTCTCACGACTCAAGAATAGGGTCCCAGACGGTTTGTGGGTCTCCGCACGGAAGAGGGGCTGGTTAAACTATACGCAAAAATTACATTGAAGTGGGGCTAGCCGTATCTTGGCCCGCTGTCCGCAGTGCTCGGCACTGTAGAGAGGGTGTGATAGTGGGGGTGTCTCCTACTGTCACGGTAGGGAAATCTAAGCCGCGTTGAAACCGTCAGACGGCGCTATGTGAAAGTAGAAACATGTGGATTTTAAGTAAAAAACAAGCCATTTGCAAAATAAACAAACAAAGAAAATAAATATTGTGTTTCAATAAGAAACAAGTTTGCTTACGCTTAAAATATCTATTATATTTTACTCGACGATCAAATAACTCATGTTCTCTATGTTGTCTTATGTTTCCGTCGATATAAAATCATAAAAATACCTGAATAGTTTTGCGTTAGCTAGGTAAAAGAATGTAAACGAGTGGCCCGTGTACGTGCAGTTGAAATATATGCAATTCCGAAGGAAATACGTTAGTATTTATATTTAGGTAGATAAGTATTCTCGATAAAAACTTATTTATTTGTATTTTTCATTTTAAAATGGCTTCAAATGGTCTACATGAAATTTGTTGTGTCGATATTATTTGAGGTAATAAATTACTGCAAGTTGAGCTAAACTGATACAAAACTTCCTCGTCGCCAGTTTGTGGTATCCTTTACCCTACTTATACGATTGACAGGACGGGAATTATCAATTATAAAAAAAACACGCTGGCTTGAAACTGTTTGAAACACACCTTTATTACGGCCATCTTGTTTACTCGCTTCATACATAAAACATAATACCAACATCAATAGAAAAAGGCGGTAAATACAAACATACGTACGCTAAATATACTACAAATTTGTTTAATAATTATATATACTTTGTTTTTATATTATAGGGAAGTATATGTTTGATAAATTTGATTTATCTTGGCGATCATTAATTGCATTTTTATGTTTTTTAATTTGGATCATTTCTAGAAAAATTCGTGATTTATTTTTTTTCCCTCTATTTAATATTTCTGTTTTTTCAAATTCAAAGGAATGATTCTCTTTATCAATATGTTTCTTTAATGCCGTAATATTTTTAGAATATTTGTGTCCTTTAAGGCGTTCGACAAATGTTGCTTCGTTTGTCCTACGTGTACGCTGTTGCAATCTTTGCATGGTGTTTCGTATATAACATGTGGTAGATCTTGTTTTGGAGTACTACTTTTGAGTCTTGTATAGAGAAAATTTAGATTATTGTAATTTTTTTGAGCCACTTTTATGTTGTAAACCATTAATATTTTATTTATTTTTTCGGAATGTTTATTTTTCATACGGTAGAGATATGTATTTTATTTCTGAGTTATTATTTTTAGAAAGGTTTGTCTTTATGTCGTTACTATAAAATTTTCTTAATCTTTTTTATAGGTTGCTTCAAAAATATTTTTGGGGTAGTTATTTAATTCCAGAATTTTTTATATGTGGTATTATTGTTGGTCTGTATATCGGACTAGTTAATTTTATGGCCCTCTCAATTAAAGAAATAATTACACTTTGCACTTTACACCAAAATATATATCGCTTTGTAGTTTGTTGATTGGGAAACAAAATCCGAAAAAACGTTAAGGAATTTTGGTTCTCACAAATATTCATTTTTGAGCAGCAAAGTATCAAGTCGAGTTTATTAAAGTCGACTTTGAAAGTCTCAAATATTATCACAAATTTTCACAATTAATAACTTACAAAAAACATCTACGTTGCCTGTGGTGGAGAAAAAGGCATAGATAGTGTATGTCGTTTAAAGTTTCAATCGGAGTCCAATCTACTCTGAAGCAATCTCGATGCGCCTCCCATTTGATTCTGAAGCGATTCCTTTAGTACCCATTCTTGCAGAGCATAATTCTATAATCCAAAACACCTTTCTTTCTTATGTCAAAGGACTCTAAGTTCCATTAGAGTTTAATAAAAACTCGTTGTGATCGAAAAATACACCTGAACGAGAGTTGTATTTCAATCTTCGACCATTTCCAAGTACAGAGCCCCGTGACACTGAACTCAGTACTCCAAACTCTCTAGAGTAATTTTCATTTGCCCTTACCATGAATGTGCGATTACAAAAAAAAATAGCATCGTAGTAGATTTTCTCTTATACCTTGATGTTCTACTGTTAATAAGAGCGTTTTATGCGGGACTTTGTCGAAAGTCTTTTCATAATTAAGGTAGATGACATCATCGATTACATTACTATTTTCGTTTGTTGAATTGTTTTGTTAAGCAAAACACTGTCTAAACAGTTGCGCGCTACATTTATAATCTGCAATGCTGCATCATCAACAACTATATACTATTTCTTTTTAGATTCTATTTGGGCAGTTACAGAAAATCATCTCTTTAAATTTGTTATTACAAAAGAGGAGAGACATGTTTGGCAATTCTACTGCGACAAACAAGAATTTGAATTGGCGAAGAAATTCTCAATGGATAACGAATTCACAAATCAAGTGTTAATGAAGAAGAGATCTGATATTCACCAAAAAATACACTAAGTCTGAAGTATGATGCAAACAATGAGTTTCGAAGATATATGTCTGAAATTTATGCAAGTTGAAGAGCTGGAAGCACTCAAAGTGTTTCTGTGTAAGAAGCTAGAGAAACGACTCCGCATGATCAGGCCAATTACGATAATGTTTATGTGTATTGACTATTTCTTGATCAATTGGAGTATATGAGATTGCACAATCAAGACAACTCCTTCATTGAACTTCAGAAGCAGTCGAAACATTTTAACTTAAAACAATTTTGATGGGTAAAGAGAATAAGACATAAAATAAATTTATTCTAGACGCGTAAAGCAACATGACTAATTACTATTGTCAATAAAGATTTTGAACAGGTAAACTTTGTGCACCTTCAATATTATTTATTAATATTTACCATTTTAGCTAATCAAACACATTTAGAATAAGATTACTCGGAAGCCTAGATGTTAAAGGGCAAAATAACATCGAACTTTATTATCAATTTACTCCAATATTGATTCAAGAAATTCCCAAACTCATGGTGAAAGCCCTCATAGAACAAAAACGACATCTTGTACCAGTAAAATTATTGCCAGCTTTTGTTAGTTGTGATCAGGAGCATCAGTGTTCTACAGGTTATAAATACTGAGTTTTGTAGAGATCTAAAACTTCAGAAAGCATTCATAATTTGTTGTTGACG
>RXPK01005161.1:0-70139 GCA_004143645.1 Protaetia brevitarsis | reverse complement strand
AGACATTATCTGTGCTTGCCTATTTACTAGATTATTTATTTGTTTTATAGAAAAAGCACTGTTGTAGGATATATTGATGAGACTCAATAGGTTGATGAGAATACGATGCAAATGTCCATGTTGGTTATATTATCTCTGTTACCGAAATGAAATAATTCTAGGAAAAAATTGAAATGAGCCCAGCCGCTCTGATGATCGCACTGTTGTGTAAGTCTAATCTAAAAAGCACTTATTGCTAGTACAAACGCATACTTTTTTTTGTCAAAAATAATACATGGAAAGGTGTTAATTATTTCAACAAAATAAGTTAGTTGCGACAATTATTATTATAGCTATTATTGCTAGAAAAGGTCAATCTTTTCATGATATCGACGTGTTTTGTGCAGTGACATAACCTAAAAATCGCATCTTTTAAGAAATAAGAAAATGTAGTCTGCAAAGAAAAATATATATTCCATGTAAATCTGCAGTCATTCAAGATCCATATAGCCAATACTACGATCCTCAAAAAGGCTGAGCTCATCTCATATTTTTTCCCAATTTTATCTAGGATATTTTCCTCTGGAGAAGATACAATAATTTATATCGCGAGGAATATTATGCAAATGATAATTGCACAATGACTTTATTAAATTCAATTTAGTACTTTGGAGAGACATGGTTTGTCGTAAGGGTGAAAATAAAATATTAGAGAATTAATTGCTGGAGGAGAGGAACACATAGACAGAGGAGATAACTGATAAAAAGGTAGTGGTGGACATAATTGAATGATGGATAAGGCATCATTCGATTATTGATGATCATTAAATAACTCGATTATTGCTTGCCCGTAATTGAGTACCTATTTTTGAATTTAACAATTTCTGTATTATTATTCTTCTGACATGTATAACTACACTATTATTACTTTCTTTACTATAAAATATTTGTATATACGCAGTTTTATTTTTATTTGTACAGTACTATTGTAGCTATGAGGAAAAATAAATACTTTTATAACGAATTACCTTTCAATTGTGAGTGATTTTTATAAGGAAATAATTTGGGCTAACGCAGGGAATACATAACTGGAATGGAACATAACAATTTATCTTTCAATTTTTTCCATTTTATTTATAGAAATTTTCGGTATTATTGTTATTAATGAGAATGTAGTTAACGTAGGCTATCAGCCAATGGATTCAATCTATTTAACAAAATATGTATTTAACAAAATTATTTTTTTAAAATACTGTGGCGCCATCTTCGAATAAAGTGCTACACTTCTATGATGGGCATGAAATCATAAATTTTATAGGATGGCCTACTGTTTTACAAAATGCGTTTTCGTGAGTTTCTCCCAAATGAGTGAATATTTTTCAATTTTTCTTACACATACATAACATACAAAACGTAAGGATCATAATGACAGTCTTCAACCGATTTTTTCTTCTTCGCCGTTATTCAATTAAAAGTCCTTTTACTATTTCTTTATTATGATCAGTGTGAAATACAGATTTATTTCATAACTTAAAACACAATTAAATATTCTCATTTTTGAAGAAACTGAGGAAATTAAATATGATTGTCCCCACCACTTTTTGCCCACCTTTAAAGCTTGGTGACAATCCGACAGCCATTTCAAAACATCGTGTAAGTGTTTTTTGCAACCATAAAGAGCAGTATCGCTCTGTGATCCGATTCTTGTTTTTGAGTGGAAAAAATGTTTGTCTTTGAATTTTTAATTTTAAAATCTCAATTTTTGACGTTTTCAAGAGCTGGCGTGAAATATGTTGTTTTAAAATATATTAAACACTTTTTATAAATATAAGGACGTTTACTTTATATGCATTTTAAACGTAAATATTTTACTTTGATCTAAAGTAAACTCAAACAAATCGGTTCTTTTTTTTTACAGTAATGGTTGTACGACTTTTGACTCGCAGTGTATATTATAAACAAAAAGGATATACCACCACCCATTGCACTGTGCCTTCTCCCTCCTGTCAATCCAAAAAGAAAGTACCCATCAAAAGAATCGTTTTAACTGAATTACGTGAATGACAGCCGTGAATAATTGTAATTTTTCAATGCGATGACTTGCTAAAATTCAACCCGACTAACGCCTAGCCCTCAAAGCCGACACAACGCGGCACAACACGTTAAATGTATTAATTAATTAAACTGATAGATCTATATACATATATAGGATACATAGACGCGGACACAAATACATACACGACTCGACAATGACTTGACGGCAACTCGAAGAAAGAAGGCATTAGTAATCCCTCTTTATTCCTTCGACAATTCTCTCCTCCATGCGTTCGAGATTTACCGTGTCAGCTTGTATTCGTCCTGTTGTGCGGTTGTAAAACATCTCCATCCCCGGTGAATTATGTCGTTTTTACACGCCTTTTTATGTAGGTGTTAAAATGTCTTTTGTGGTGTATCGTTCGTCTTTGATGTGGTCGAAATAGACAGACAGAATTCCAATGATCGAACAATGATTTTATCAGATTTTTTATTGGGATTGTTGGATATTACTGCTCTACTAGCACTTTCATACAGTATCAATCAGCTTTAGTACTGATAGCGTAATATGTCAGTGACTAAATAAGTGCCATTTACATATAATAAAGCTAACTTTATATTTTCACAGCCTCGAACCAAATTTTAAAATGTCTTCTTCATGTATATGAAGAAGTATGAGTTAGTTAAGTTATACTTTACGTATTTTCTTTACATGCGTTTCGATGTTATTTATATACCATATTTTATACTATAATCTTTTATGTTATGTTAATATTTTAAAGCTTCACTTGAATTGATGTAATTGAATTTTTATAAATAGGTTACGATTACAACATTTTAAAAACAGATACACCTGCAAAGAGATGTAGGTACACATATAAAAATACTCAGTTTTGAACATCGTATGTGCAAAACGTTTTAACTTGTTTAAGTTTTTTATTCTGTTCTTCCTCAAGTTTTAGTACTGGAATATTAGTTAAAATTGCAATTGTCTTCTTTTTTCGTGGTATAGGTTTTGGGTTTATTGAGTGCTTTCTGTAGGATATCGCTTAATCATGATGGGTGTAACAAAAGATCCAGGTGATTTGTCTATTTCTCTTGGTGGCATGGTGTTGTCTTAATGTGTGTCAATTTTCTTTTTCACTCTGTTCCTGATTTTCTGCTTTATCTTCAAAATTTTCACTTATATTGTGATTTTCTTCAGGCAAATTTTCAGGTAGGCGTTGAGGATCATGTATTTGTAATGGATTGTTTACATCAGGAATTTCTGACGCCATAAATTCTGTATGACAAAGAGATGTTTATTAAAGAAAAAAGTTCCAGTACACTCCCCAAAGGAAAAATTGGGTCACCAGCAATCGTGAATTTTAAAATTTCTTGGGTGTAAATGCAGCTTTCAGAGGATATATGCACTTATCAAAGCCATAAATCACTTTTTTGTGTGTTTATGGCGATCAAAGGTAAAAACTAAAAATTTAAACAGAAATACAAATATATATAGAGAAAAAGGTTTATACATTAAATAAACACATTGGAATTTCAGTGGCGGTGTTTTCTTAGAAATACCGAATACGGAAATATTAATGCAAAAAAAAAAATGCATAACAACTAAAAGGCCTCTTGGTAGACACTATTTAGAAATACACATATATGTATTTAACTTGTTTGATGTTATGTAGAGATAATTCTCTTTTTAAGAAAACATTTGAACATTAAATCCAGAAAATAAGTTATAGGTGTAGAAAATTCGAGAAAATATACTTTTTCAATTAACTCCGCTACATAGATTGAGACTCTTTTTTCCGAAATATTCCACCAATCAAATTTTAACAGCAGCCTAATCTGCTACGTTTCTAATAGCTTGTTTGTAACTTGTGTCTGGTGTGCGGGAGTAACGTAATCAAGGCAACTCCATTTTCTTTCGCCAATCTAATTCCACTGACAGACATATGAGTTTCGTGATTGCTCATAGCTTGATGTTTATATATAAATATTTATATTTATAATTATAAATAATTAAGGATTATGTCAAAATGTTTAGCATAAAGTTAAATCGTTAATTTTTATCGCATTTCCAGTGATCTGAAGATGGCTGTTGCAAGCCGAAACTAGTAGTGGTATATTAATACATTTTGTGAACGAAAGAACGAGTATTTTACTCTTTTCTCACTTACTTTAATATAATTTTAATGTCAGGTCGAACAGAAAAATATGTTGTTTTAACGCACATTGCATCCAACACCAAATATCAGATTTTCTTTTTTCTTTATAATTTTATGCTGCAGTATATGTTTTTGGTTTAACTGAAATAAAATAACAAAACACGTTTTGTTAAACCAATGCGCGTATTTTTCTGACTGTAGTTGACAAACTTGCTTCACACCTTTGGGTGACAATACTTTTATACACTAAGAGAAATATCCTTTTCATTTAAAAGGAATTGCATTAAACCAAAAGTTTTTGCGTTTTCTATATAGCCAATATGATTTGGTGTTTTCTTGAAAAGGAATATAATTTTGAATTCACGCATTTCCTCGGAAATAATATATTTTTCGCTGAAACAGTTTATTCTTTTAAGTAAAAGATATTGATAGTTGATTCAAGTCCTCTTTGTTTTGCACTTGAAATCTATGCAGATTGGCAGAAAACCGTAAGCATTTTGATTCAAGAGCTTTTTCCTATTCTTATAACATTTATTCATTTTAGACTTAAGCCTAAACACAGCAAAATGCCGTGATTATTTTTTATCAATATGAAAATGAATTATCTTCAAAAACCCATACACTAAGGAGCGATTTGCCGTTAGAATGTTGTAAATCCTAGTAGTATAGAGAGTTGGTCGCAGTGATCACCCTAGCACTTTAGCGTGCCATTAAAAAAATCGTCCTTTCCATGGCGATGACTCCTATCAGATGTTGTTCTGGTAAATATACCAGATTAGTATGTTCCGATCGTAGTTTCCAGCCTATTTTGTGCGAAATATTATCTGTTACTGGAATGAAATAGGAGATGCGCTATCTATTCGACAATTTCTCTACTACACATAAGTATATCTGCTCATCTGCTGTACTATATGGGGAGAAAGCTACCATAAGAAAATAAAATGCGATATCTATTTTTACTTCTATGTAAATATTCAGTTAAATTAATAAATACTGCGCTAGTTTCAAATAAATCTGCTAACCAAATTATTTGTTTGATTGAATATAGGAACACTTTTAGCATTTCTAAATCAAGTAATAATTTAGTAACTGTAACAGAATGCATGCTCAAATGGTTGAAAACAACAAGATGGTTTTTGCTGTGTATAACAGTTTTAAAACCTTCAAACACTGTATACTGCTGTAAAGTTCCTTGGCTTATAAGTAAATCAGCATTAACTGAAAAGATTCCAATTATCTCTGAAATTTCTTTAACCTCGCGCGAAAAATATTCACTTTTATTCATTATTGTTTGTATATCTGAGACTTATGCACGTGGGAACATGAATAAAACTAAAATACTTCCGCGTAAAAAAGCACTCAACTTGAATACAGGTGCTTGCATTTTCCGTCGTCCATAGTGTAAATTTGTTAATATTCATATCAAAATTTGTATATTAGCATCTTTAAATTATTGTAGAATTTTACAAATCACAACTTTATTAAAACCCAATTGATGTAGATTCTCGTTTTCGGAGTGTTAGATTACCTTGGTACTTTATGGATGAAGTAAGCCAATGCTTTCCAGCACCTTTTGGTTCCAAGGTTCTGATAAATTCTTGTTGTTACTTATTGTTAGCCAATTGGTATATTAGAATTAAACCATGTTGTACTATTTCTCGACATTTTCTTAAAATATCTAGTTAATGTTGTTTTGCAGGTTTTATAATTATCAACGCTTTTCATAGAATATCTTTCATTTAAAACGCATTTTACGGCAGAAATCATAGTATTTACATTGGTAAACCGAATTTCTTTTTTTATTTTTCAATGACAATGTAAAGACCAAGATATCCAAGTGATTTGAATGTTAGGACTGTGGATTAAATTAGGGGTACAGTTAACTCTCTGCCCCAAATTTTTGTGATCACTTTATCCCATCAGCAATTAAGGAATGCATTGGAAGGAAAAGTTAGAAAAAAAAATATATATATATAAGATTATCACATAACGATTTAATCTACAGAAAACAGAAATTATTATAGTATATTGGATGTTTTCTACTTGAATGGATAAATATATTCAAACGAAAAACAATAGAAAGATTAACAAATGAATGTATTTCTGTTTTTAAGTGTAATAATTTGGAGTAATTTTTCCCAAGGAAAATTTTTCTCCTCACGCAGGATTCGAACCTGCGAAACTCCCCCCGTTTGCCGGACGAGCGCTTTACGGATTAAGCTAGTAGAGGACGAGGTTCGAGCAGTTAAAAGCAGAAATACATTAATTTGTTATTTTCTCACTGTAAAAAACTTGCAATCTTTGAATAGAAAGATTGTTCATTCCACATCTATTCCTCTGTTGAAGCTGATAACACTGTAGTTTTATATTTGGTGATATCTCTCTGCAATTTATTTTTAATTAGTGTGTTACGTGTTGAAAACACCTTTTCTTATTTCTCTGCAACTGTACACTTCTTTTCTGAATTTATCCAAGTTCCTTGACCTTTCCTAGTTACCGTCGCTATTTACTTATTTTGTATAACGTCACGTTTAACCTTGAATTTGTTTTTTTGTAACGTACCGCTTTATTTGTGACCTTTTTCAAAATTCTTAAATTGTCAAATTTTAACATATATTAGATGCTTTGATAACGTAAATTTCATTAAACTCCGTTCATAATTAGCTCCGAATTTATTCATTTTTGTTATTGTTGCACCTTTTTTGGTGCGTGCTGTACTTGAAACGTTAGAATTTCGCATAATCTCGCACATCTGCATGTTGTTTATCTTCGATACTCGAATCCTATTGGCCACTTAATGGCATACGCGGGAACTAGATTTCTCTACCCTTCGGAACTTCACTTAGACGCTAGCCCGCTAAGAGTGCCGACCTAAGAGTCTAATAGGCGACGCCCTGTTGCAACCCTTTTCGACCTAATTTACCCGTTTGGTAACCCCTGTGGGGGGATCTCCGGTCGTAAAGAATCTACTCCTTGGAAGCCGTTTGAGTTCCTGTGTTTGGACTACGAAGCCTTCTTTTTGGAGCCCGCCGACGCGGATTTTGCAAGCCACGCCGCCCTACGTCGTCCCTGGACCCGGACCTCCTTTCGACATCTTTCTACGCTTCTATTTTCTTTTTCTACCCGCCCCTGGTGGTGACTATCAACCCCTCGTGCATTGTTTGTGTTACATGTAAGTTAATTTTAAGAGTTATTTGCTTGTATATTTGTAGTAACGAACTACCATTGATATATTAATAATTTAACGTAGTTTTTTTTGTTATTTATATTTCGGTCTTTGATATCATAATTCAATTTAACTTAATTCTTTTCTTTTCTTTTAATCTAGTCTTTGCGGTCATTGTCAAATTTAATGTAACTTGTGAAATCATTTTGTTGAATTGTTGCTTTATTTATCTTTTCACATTAAAACCAATGGTAGGTCGTAGTCATGTGCATGCTCGATCGAGTACGTAGATTTGATGTTATTGTTTCTTAATAATTTTACCATTTTGTTGAATAATAACCCGGCACTCCCACCAGTTCATGTCAATATATAACAGCTAATAGATTATCTGTGCGTTTTATTTAATTACTTTAATTTAACCGACCCTGGCGCACTAGTTTGTTTTTCTTGTCATTTAATAACATTTTCATTTAAATTTAACTATTTAACAACATATTAAAAGAATTCCGCAAGTACCAATCCCTTGTTTTCCCGACTGGTAAATAGCCATTCTGGGCTGTGGTCAACTTACCGGGGCGACAGCGTCGGGTAGTGAAGGCAACACCTGTTAACCCAGTGGCGCTCACTCCGACATCTCTCCGGCGCCTCCCTGGCCGAACCGACTCCGATAGTCGCAGCGTGGGAAATAAATAAATAATAAACCGTTGTTTTATTTATCCTTCTTTCCCATCCTGTGGTACTTTGCGATCATTTATTTTATTTTATACCAATAATCTTTTATAAACAATATTAACTTTTCACTATTATTTAACCTAGTCTCATGCTCTGGAAAATTGCTACTATTTATTACGCCCTGAGATTTTACCTGTAGCAAATTGGCGCCCAACGTAATTTTTTAACACTTGTAAATTTAAACTTTTAAATTTTTAAATATTTGTAAATTTAACTTTTCAAAAAAAAAAAAAAAAAATAGTTTTAATATTTGTATTTGCGAACTTTGTATGAACTTTTATTTTGCGGTGGGGAGTGACACGCTGCGCGTTTTCAATTTATTATTGTATTCTTGTTTATATTTGTTTATTGTTATTGTAAGTAAGGACATATTTTGGTATATTGTAAACTTATATTTGTCACCATGGCTTTACAATTTGATATACACCACCTCCGTAAAGACGAACTTATTTATGAGGCAAAATTCCGTGGGCTATCCTCGAATGAATCTCAAACTGTAGACGAGCTTCGAAAATGTTTGCGTCCCCTCATTCGCTTAGAGAAGCAGAATAGTTCTTTTTCTTACCCCGAATTTAAAATAACCATCTCAGATGAATTAGAATTAATTGAAGGGAAATTTTCTGAATTAGAGACTTTAATATCAGATTGTGCGGCAAATCCTAGTAAACCCTCCTATGCTGTTCGCAGCCGTCTTTACCATTACTTGAATAGAGTAAATAGAATTCCTGTTACCACTTTAACAACGGAACAATCGAAACAACGTTCTATGCTATTAGGGAATTTCCTTGGTTTATTAGATTCTTTAGACCCTGTAGACTGTCAACTGAAGAAATAAAAGTAACTTCACCCTCAATAGTACCTCAAGTTTCTGCATCTGTTTCCCCAAAATCTGTCTACCCTGTATTTAAGTGGGATTTGAAATTTAGTGGAGAACCCAAAGGTATTTCATTGCACAACTTTCTGGAACGCGTTGACGAATTGAAAACAGCCCGTGGTATTTCTGATACCTTACTTTTGAATCGGCGATTGACTTATTTGAAGGAAAAGCTCTTATGTGGTTTAGGTCAAATAAGCACCGTGTTTCTGATTGGGAAAGCCTTTCTATACTTCTCCGACGACATTTCGAACCACCGGAATACAAGACTCGTTTATACCAGGACATTCTAGCTCGTACCCAAGATCAGACGGAATCTTTTGTGGATTACTATTCGTGTATGTGCTCTATGTTTCGGCGTTATGGAGGAATGCCTGAAGACGTTCAGTTAAACATTATTATAGGGAACCTAGCCCCATTTTATACCATGAATTTACCCTCTGTTTCTAATCTGGCCGAATTAGAAGATGAATGTCTTAAATTAGAGAGAAAGAAATTTAAAGTCGATCATTATAAACCACCTTGTCGTAAACGAAACACTTTTGTTGAGCCTGACTTTGCTTTTGTAGCAGCAAGTGCATCTTCTACCCGCGAGAATAGTCGAGATAGTTCCCCTCAACGACCGAACTTCCGATGTTTTAATTGTGGTGATATGGGCCACCGATTCAGTTCTTGCTCTCGTCCCTTGAAACATTTCTGTTATAAATGTGGACACCCCGAAGTTTCGGTTCGGAATTGCCCGAAATGTTCAAAAAAACTCGAATCTAAGGCGTTAGTTGGTCGTAAACGTCCTTATGAGGTTTTAAATTCGACCGAAAATCCCAAATTTGACAATAGAATGTTATTAGATTACGTTATATCTCGAGTGTCAGGAGATCAAAGACCCTATCTTGAAGTCACCGTGCTAGATTATCCTCTTATTGGTTTATTAGATTCTGGCGCTTCACGAACACTGGTTGGACCTCGAGGATATGAAATTTTATCACAACTCGGACTAAAGTTAATATCTTACACTATCGAATGTACTGTGGCTAGCGGAGATAAATGTATGAGCTTGGTTACATTCTGTACCCTTCCGTTTGGAAAAGAAAGTTAGATTAGTCGACGTTCTAGTTCTTCCGGACATTCCGCACACATTAATCCTCGGGTAGATTTTTGGGTAAAAATGGAAATAATTCCTGATTTGAGACAAAGTATTTGGATTTTCTGAAACTAACCCTACTGCGAACATCGACAGTATTTCGAGCAAGAATTCTTTGACCCCGTTCAACAAATGACATTATCACGACTAGTAGACGAACAAAGTCGTAATGTGACTTTATTAGGCCGTACTCACCTCGTTGCTCATGAAATCGAACTTTTACCTGGGACACGTCCCATCAAACAACGTTACTATCCGGTATCCCCGATCAAACAAGAAGTAATCGAGAGTGAAATTCAGAAAATGTTGAAGGCCGGTATCATTGAACCTTGTAAGAGTCCCTGGGCTTCGCCTGTTTGCCTAGTTCAGAAGAAATCAGATAATAGTTACCGATTTTGCGTCGATTATAGGAAGTTGAATGCGGTTACTCGCAAAGATTCGTATCCGTTACCCTATATTTCTTCTATATTGGACAAGCTTCGAGACGCTAAATATTTGAGCTCACTTGACATCAAGAGCGCGTACTGGCAAATACCTATAGCCGAAAATTCTAAAGACTGTACTGCTTTCTGTGTACCCAAGGATTATACCGATTTAATGTCATGCCGTTTGGTTTAACCAACGCACCTGCAACCTGGCAGCGGTTAATTGATTCTATCTTAGGTGCAGATTTACAGCCCTCTTGTTTTGTGTATTTGGATGATATTGTTATTATTTCAAAGGACTTTCAATCTCACTTAGACACCCTAAACGAAGTATTTAAACGACTTCGAGACGCTGGATTAACCGTGAATTTCGAGAAAAGTCAGTTTTGTAGGCCTCAGTTGAAATATTTGGTTATATTGTCGACGAATTAGGACTAAGACCTGACCCGGAGAAAGTCCAGGCTATCTTCTTGAACGTACCACCTCCTAAAAACGTTCGGGAAATACGGAGATTTATTGGCACAGCTTCATGGTATCGACGTTTCGTACCGCAATTTTCAACCGTAATAGCACCACTGTCGAATCTCACACGTAAAAAGGTTCCTTGGAATTGGACTCCTGATTGTGAACAAGCTTTCCAACAACTGAAAGAAAATTTAGTATCTGCTCCACTTTTAGTATGTCCGACTTTAAACGTATGTTCTCTGTTCAAACCGACGCTTCTGCCTACGGTTTAGGTGCCGTTCTAACACAACAATTTGACGAAGGCGAAAAAGTTATATGTTATCTGTCCCGATCATTAACATCAAACGAACGAAAGTATAGCGCTACCGAGCGAGAATGTTTAGCTGTGATTTGGGCGATCGAAAGTTTGCGTCACTATCTCGAAGGATATCATTTTAGAGTCATTACGGATTGTCATTCTTTATTATGGCTTCATAATCTTAAAGATCCGCATGGACGCTTAGCGCGTTGGTCATTACGTCTACAACTTATGACTTTGAAATCATACACCGAAAAGGTTCTGAAAACGCCGTTCCCGACTTTCTGTCACGTTCCGTACCTGCTGTAGCAGACGTTGTTGATGTTAACCCCGAAGATCAGACGAACGATCGTTGGCATACAAAAATGAATACGAAGTTGAACAATTCCCAAATCGTTATCCTTTGTGGCGTGTTGAAAATGATAAGCTGTATAAATTTGTCAAACCACGTTATCCCGACTTGAACACCGAATTAGAATGGAAATTAGTCCGTCAAAATCCCAGCGTAAAGACATCATTAAATTTGTCATGACGACCCTACTTGCGGACATACTGGAATTTCAAAACTGTTGCTAGAGTTATGCAGAATATTTTTGGCCGAAATTGTCATGTGATGTCGCTAGATACGTCCGTCATTGTAATGTTTGTCTCAGTATTAAACTATGAATCGACCACCTGCTGGACAATTATTAAGCAAGACACCTACTGCTACTCGACCTTGGCAAATTATCTGTGCTGATTTAATGGGACCACTTCCACGTTCTAATAAGGACATTCTTATATCCTAGCCGTGTGCGATGTCTTTAGTAATCCGCATTATTATTTCCTTACGAACGCCACGGGAGCTAACGTAGCAAAACTCGTCGAAGAGCAGGTCATTCTCATGTTTGGAGCACCTAAAACTATCATTGTCGACAACGGAGTACAATTTAAGAGCAACATATTCAAAGATATGGCTAAGAAATACGATTCCGAAATAGCTTTCACCGCATATTACCATCCACAAAGTAATCCCACCGAGAGAGTTAATCGAACCATTAAGATCATGTTAACAGCGTACGTAAACGATAACCACCGTACTTGGGATCAGTATCTACCTCAAATCGGTTTCGCTATAAGATCATTTGAACATGAAGTGACTAAATTGACCCGAATTTCGTAAACTTTGGTCGAGAACTAACCTTGAAAGGTAGTGATGAGAATTTTGAGCCCTCTGACGCCGCAACACTGTAATCAACACCGCACAGCGTAAGTTAGCATTCGCCGAGCTATACCGTGACGTGCGAGAGAGAATCCGAAAAGCGCATGTAAGAGCGCACACCCGTACAACATGCGACGCCGACCGGAAAAATTCACACTAGGACAACGTGTGTGGCGCAAAAATCCCGTGCTCTCCGACGCTACTAAATACTTTTCCGCTAAACTAGCACCGAAGTATATTGGACCATTTGAAATCGTCGATATAGTATCACCTTGGACGTATGAAATAGTGGATAATCACGGACGAACCTCGATATGGAATATAAAGGATTTGAAGGCACACCCGCCTGAATAATCGCCCTGCTGTTGGGGGCCATAATACCTCAGCCGAGTCCATCTGAGTCACCAGGATACCACCAACTTCTCCAACTGTGACACAACGAATTGACACCAAAAATATGTGACGAATTTTTACGTTCACCCTGCTGTTGGGGCCAGAATACCACAGCCAAGACCGTCTGAGTCGCCAGGATACCACCATCTCTCCCACAGTGACGCAAAGCTATTGAACGATGTCGGCGAAGACTTCTTTTACTCCCGGATTTTACCCTTTTTGTTTAGTTGTTTTGAACGTAGGTTCGCTTTTTGTGTTAGGTATCTTCTTCTGTTGAACGCAACACTAGCGCTTGGGTGGGGTTGTGACTGAACCAAGTAGGCCATTACCTTTAACCGCCTTTGCGACGTGGACCGTTTAATAGATTGAACTTCTTTTAGCTTCGTTTTAGTTTTCGGTTCAGCCGAAGGATTATCCCCGTTCTTGTTTAGAGTTATTTGTTTTGAGGGAATTTTTATTCCGTTCTTATCAGCTCTGCTGTATCAGTCTGGATGGGCCGTCCCTGACTTTTTTTTTGAAACCTTCGAAATTTGTTTAACGTTTTTGGACCCTCGTTTTGTTTGGCCAACTCTACTTTTTTTTTGTTGTTATTTTATCTCTGGCTCTGCTAGTTTCATTCTTTATCAGAAATTTACACGTAAATTTCTTCTGGTAGAAAAGGGGGGATTGTTACGTGTTGAAAACACCTTTTCTTATTTCTCCAACTGTACACTTCTTTTCTGAATTTATCCAAGTTCCTTGACCTTTCCTAGTTACCGTCGCTATTTACTTATTTTGTATAACGTCACGTTTAACCTTGAATTTGTTTTTTTTGTAACGTACCGCTTTATTTGTGACCTTTTTCAAAATTCTTAAATTGTCAAATTTTAACATATATTTAGATGCTTTGATAACGTAAATTTCATTAAACTCCGTTCATAATTAGCTCCGAATTTATTCATTTTTGTTAATTGTTGCACCTTTTTTGGTGCGTGCTGTACTTGAAACGTTAGAATTTCGCATAATCTCGCACATCTGCATGTTGTTTATCTTCGATACTCGAATCCTATTGGCCACTTAATGGCATACGCGGGAACTAGATTTCTCTACCCTTCGGAACTTCACTTAGACGCTAGCCCGCTAAGTGCCGACCTAAGAGTCTAATAGGCGACGCCTGTTGCAACCCTTTTCGACCTAATTTACCGTTTGGTAACCCCTGGGGGGATCTCCGGTCGTAAAGAATCTACTCCTTGGAAGCCGTTTGAGTTCCTGTGTTTGGACTACGAAGCCTTCTTTTTTTGGAGCCGCCGACGCGGATTTTGCAAGCCACGCCGCCCTACGTCGTCCCTGGACCCGGACCTCCTTTCGACATCTTTCTACGCTTCTATTTCTTCTATTTCTACCCGCCCCTGGTGGTGACTATCAACCCCTCGTGCATTGTTTGTGTTACATGTAAGTTAATTTTAAGAGTTATTTGCTTGTATATTTGTAGTAACGAACTACCATTGATATATTAATAATTTAACGTAGTTTTTTGTGTTATTTATATTTCGGTCTTTGATATCATAATTCAATTTAACTTAATTCTTTTCTTTTCTTTTAATCTAGTCTTTGCGGTCATTGTCAAAATTTAATGTAACTTGTGAAATCATTTTGTTGAATTGTTGCTTTATTTATCTTTTCACATTAAAACCAATGGTAGGTCGTAGTCATTTGCATGCTCGATCGAGTACGTAGATTTGATGTTATTGTTTCTTAATAATTTTACCATTTTGTTGAATAATAACCCGGCACTCCCACCAGTTCATGTCAATATATAACAGCTAATAGATTATCTGTGCGTTTTATTTAATTACTTTAATTTAACCGACCCTGGCGCACTAGTTTGTTTTTCTTGTCATTTAAATAACATTTTCATTTAAATTTAACTATTTAACAACATATTAAAAGAATTCCGCAAGTACCAATCCCTTGTTTCCCCGACTGGTAAATAGCCATTCTGGGCTGTGGTCAACTTACCGGGCGACAGCGTCGGGCTAGTGAAGGCAACACCTGTTAACCCAGTGGCGCTCACTCCGACATCTCTCCGGCGCCTCCCTGGCCGAACCGACTCCGATAGTCGCAGCGTGGGAAATAAATAAATAATAAACCGTTGTTTTATTTATCCTTCTTTCCATCCTGTGGTACTTTGCGATCATTTATTTTATTTTATACCATAATCTTTTATAAACACTATTAACTTTTCATATTATTTACCTAGTCTCATGTCTGGAAAATTGCTAGCTAGTTTATTACGCCGCTGAGAGATTTTACCTGTAGCACGCTTCGTGTGGTTTTGGCTAATTTTTCAAACCTAATCCGCGTTACATCTTGAAAGGAGAACATGGCGTCTGTTGAGGCAGTTATAATTAATTTTCTGGCATCATGGCCCTCACTTTCTTGCGTGTCAAGGAATTGTGGTGTTAGTACTTGCAACGTTGCAAGTACATGTTCAACACATTTGCTATATTTACGACACCCTTGTGCAAACTATAGGTGCTGACCTACACTGCACGAAAACGACTTCTATGGTTCCATTTGGAATATCGTCTTTATACCTATTTCCTAATGCAGACGTGACCACTTAAACGTTCGTGGTTAATTACTATGCATTCGGGATTTATTTTGTGGTCTAGATAATAGTGTATTAATCACCCGATCCCTTATCGCGTATATTTATCATGCAAATCACCAATTTATATCTGAAGTACTGAATAATTAATTAAACCACGTATGGCGAATAAGTGCATATCAAATTCATCACAATAACACGTACATATATTTATTTTGAGTATTATTACGATTAGGGCATTTGGCTAAATTTATGATACATCACCTTTCTATGTAAAGCGACTTTTTTGATGATATAATGAATAAACTGAGTATTAAAAAAAATTGCGGCGGTATGCGGTACCCCGCCCGCGTTATAGCTTTTTATGAAATATTTACCTGAGACCATGGATATGCGAAATTAGTTAAGGATAAAAACTTTATTTCTGTTAAGTTCATTTGATTATTATCAATAAACAAGTTTATTAATTTTGAAATTTATATTATTTTCTATTTTACAATTATTAATTTTCTAAACTTGTTAGTACATCATCGTATTCTATGTAAAATCGGCGCTTCTTTTGATGAATAGAAAAAAAAAGATTAAGAAAGGGGGGACGGGCGTTATACCCCGTCCCTAGTATTAACTTTTTGCTGAATACGGACGACGCCACCCTTAGGGACAATGCAATATGCTGCAAATTTATGTTAAGAAGAAAATTTAATATCTGTTATAATTAGGAAAATATTTGCAAAAGGAAAATCCCGTCAAAACTTTGTGAGGGGGCTGTACGCCAAAATCGGTGCGATACGCCGATAAAAAAGAATTACGTGTCTCTTATTTTAAGGGTACTCTTCCTCGAGTACTGTTAAGTTTCATCCGAAACTCGGAATCAGGGACACCCGCGGTAGTGTTCCTTGGTTAAGCGGAAAAAAGAGTTCAGTTTGTGCGCCCCCTAGGAGCCACACACCAAACTCTCATCAGCACGCGATCGTAGCATAAAGCTGACAATTGTATTTTTCTGTGCTCTATGTTAAATTAACGTTTTTCGATATAATGCCACGTAGCCTCATTTTTTTTTTTTGACGAATCACTGTACTTTTTTTTTTAAATTTGCCACCATATTAGTAATCGCCTGACATATACATATCCAAATATTTTTTTTCTGTTGCGTGCATACAATGAGAACTTTGTGTAAATATTTTGCCGGAAACCAGTGTCACAAAGTTCCACTTTGTAACACTGTTTTTTTCCACTTTGTGACACTGTTTGTGATAACATTTTATGTGAGGTTGGTAGCGCAATTCGACATTTTCAGTATAGATTTTGCATAGAATTGCGCATAACACAACAATTGTCATAAATTAAATTAAAGGTAGATCGAGCATTGTGAAATACACTGATAACTAACACAAAAATACCAATAAACTTCCTTCTCACAACAGTTTTTAATCTTCACACACTATGTACATTTTATTAGCTATGCTAACACCATCAGGTGTACATACAAGTATATTATCAAAATACCAAATGTGTATATATAATAAGTATATCCTAGGTTACAAAATCAAGCTTTAGGACACACTAGCTTCAATAAATTTTATGTATTTATGATTAAGGGATGTTAAATCTGTATTAAGTAAGCTATTATTATGTTTTAGGCATTAAAATAGCTTCCCATATATTAAGATTCTTACAATTTGAAGACTTAATTACATCTAAATCATGAATTGAAAAAGTGTGTCCTGTATTAACAAAGTGTAACCTAGGATATACTTATTATACAGTGCCGTGCCCACGACTGGGACATTAGATTTTTGAACTTCTAGTAGAAATTTGATTTTGAAACTTGCAGTTGTAGCTCATAGGCCACTGTTCGTCTATTTAAGGAACATATTTTCAACTTATTAGCACTTTCCTCTTTACCACGAGGTTGATATCAACTTTCATTATTTAAATAGAAATAGTATAATTTTTTATCGGCTAATAAATTTGGCGAGTGATTTGCCCAACTAGTTTATATCAAGCGTTCCCTATCCTAAAACCGCCGTTTTTGAGATGTTCATTTTCGTAATTTTTTGACAGTTGCACTTTTCAAATAAAATCAAAAATTTCAGAGATAGCAATATTTAGTGGTCTACTAAAGTCGAGAAATACAAGAGTAGCTAAAGATGTTATAGCAATATCACTGAATCACATACAGGTTTTCAAAACGCGCCTCCACTGTGGATCTTTAAGCTAAAAACTTTTTCTTTCATATAAAACATGGTATTTTTACTACAGCAGTGATGCAGCGCAAAATTCTACATCAATGGAAATTAGGTTGTACCTATTCTAATAATTTTGAAGTATTAGCATTTGCAAAAAATTGCTCAAAATATGCTAAATTCAAGTTTCACCAAATAGAATGAGATTTTTACTACAAAACTCTTACATTATTTGCCTAACTATCTGAATATTTATGTTTCAGATATCCAACGGCATATGGCGACTAATACACACATTTTCTTCTAAGAATAAAATATTGTAAAATCGAAAGAATAAGAAAAACATTGAAGTTACATATACAAATAACATTTTAGACTTATTCTACATTCATGAAGAATGTAACAATGTATTACCACACTTATTGCAATGAATAAAAACCTCAAAAAAATAAAATACAAAGTGAATTTAAAGTAGATATCCTAAATACACCCATAATATTTCAAATATTGTTCACTTACTAGACCAGGTATTTTCTCTGTAGGAGAGGCGTGGGACATGGAGCCTCTTGGCTTTTGATGTATTAAATTAGGTATTAAGCGATACAAGCAGATAACATATATCAGGAACAAACTATTAAAAACCTTCGAAAATGTCTAATATAACTGCCCTTTCAGAATAATAATTTCTTAGTTTTTTTTTTTTAATTTGACTTATTTTCGATGTATTTAGTAAGCAGGCAAAAATAAATATTAACATGTAATTTGCTGTCGGATAATAATTATGGCTTATTAATATTTTATAATTATAATTACATAAAATTTGCTAATAATTGGAAAACTTCCAATGATAAATATCTCAGGTATGGAAACCAAACATTGCAACAAAGGATAACGCATTATTCTAAAAAATAATATACGGTGTTTTTAGGAAAAAATATTTTATTTACAAGAAACTTGGAAATTAGTCATATTTTAGCCAATAAATGCTAATATCTCAAAAACTACCAAAAATAGGTATACCAAACCCTAATGTCAATCGATGTAGAATTTCACGCTACATTCAGTGCTGTAGTAAAAAGTACCATGTTCCATTTGAAATAAAAAAAAGTTTTGTTGGTTTAAAGGATTCCACATTGGGGATGCGTTTTCGAACAGCCTGTATGTGATTCGGTCATTATTGCCATAACACTTTCTACCTACGTCTTTGTACTTACATCGACATTAGTAGAACCGCTAAATATCTGATGCCTCATCAGCTATTTAATTTCACTTGAAACAGTGCAAACGTCAAAAAATCAACAAAATTGCAAATATCTCAAAAACGGTTGAGTTCAGGGATAGGGAACCCTCATGTAAACTAATTGTAAATGACTCGACACATTCATTGTGCCGATAAAAATTGACCAATATATTCATTTAAAATAAGAAAGTTGATATCAACACCCTGTATACCGAAAGTGTTATAAAGTTGAAAAAATATTTTCCGTTAAATAGACCACCAGTGGGCCATGACTTACACTGCAAGTTTGACATAGATTACCCAGATAACACGTAAGGCTTAGACAGCTGCCACTTGCTTAAACTTTACCTTTGTCCAGACAAGCTTAACAGTAAAAGGTTAATGCTGGGTTAATGCAAGGTTGCGACAAAGTTATATATACATGGTACGGTGACTTCGTGTATTTCGGAGTGATTTCGGCGTCAATCGTTATCTCGAGTAATTGATTTTTTTGGTTTAAACCCCCATTCCGCTATTCTGTCATCGACCGCCATTGTTTGTTGTGTCCAGTCGTGTCGTATGCGTTTGAGCTGTTCAGTGTATAATAGTTTTAAAACATCATATCATGCCAAAGTAAGTATTACCTAATTTTATATCTTTTACTAGATATGCGTTGTTTGCTTCAGAATATCAATAGTTATAATTCTAAACCGATGAATCAAACTGTGTCTGTGTACAGAGAAAACAAAGATGTACGTGGCAGACTCGGTATAATATTTTCTACTAATTTCCATTTGATTTACTACTGAACCGTATATATATAACGATTCCTGCGAATACCGTAGTTAAACGACACTTACAATAAATAAAAAGAACATGTATTAAATTGCCCAACTATTGCATATAATTCTAACCTAATTTTCTACACCATAAGCGCATAAGCAATGCACTTAGTTTATAAAAGTTACAGTTTATATTTGCTAGCTAGATAGCTTGTAGTTATATTTGATTTTAATATATTCAGAAATTATGAATAATTAGAGGTAAATAATTGAGGTTTTTTTCAGTTTTAATGACAGTGTAATAGGATTTTCAATAAATTCAAATATACATATAAATTCAGTGTTATAATTAATAAGAATTATATATATATTTTGTATCTCTTATTTCAAGAAATCAATTCTAATGTATCAAATATTTTTAGGAACCGATTACGTAATGAGCGTCACCAAATTAAATTAAAACAAGGCGTAAGTGGAAGGTCTTAGAAGATTTTTCTTTCATAGCAGAGTGTTTAGAAACTAAAGGTGTTTAGAAACTAAAATGGATAAGCGTTTAAGGTTTGGCCCAACAGACTGCCACAATACAAACAGGTATTATATGAGTAACTAATAAGGATTAAGAGGAGAATCAATTTATAAACTTATGAAATTCTTTTCAGCATATAATATACGCACATTAGGTAAACCATCAAATAGTTGAAAATCTTCTTGAGAAAAAAAAGTTGTGAGTAATTGATATTATTTAAATTATTACCTGGTTTTTTTAAGTCCGAAACCAGTGTCATTTATTGAATTAATTCCAACAAAAATTTACAGATTCGATATTTGAATATCAACCCATGGAAGGAACGTTAAGAGTTTGACATCAAACATCCTAAAAAAGCCACTAGAGGACAATATTGCGGCAAATCATTCTCTAACAGGGAAAAGCTTAAAAACCCTTTCCAGAAGACTGAAATGCTTAAAATTCTTTTTGGTGAGTTTTTTATTTAATAACCACTAAGTATAGTAAAAATAAGGTAGTTTGTATTTTGTAGTAACGGGGGAAACAGTTACTTTTCATAATATCCACGACGACTAGTCGAACTCTTGGAAAACTGATAGCCGTTTCCCTGTTCTTCCCATTTCTGGTATTGTTTAATTTTTTAATAGTTGTCCTTTTTTTATTACAGAGAATCGCGGCAACACGATGGCAGCGGAAAATAGATTATAGTGTTGTTTCTATATAAATATAAAAACGCAATCGAAATATGTATATATAAATATGTAGAAGTTTTTTTTTTATATTAATACTGAAAATTCTAATTTTATTTAATGAATTTTACTTGATGCAAACAGTGTGATTTTGAAAACAATTAAAATATTTAGGAGACGATGGACGGCATGCGAAAATAATAAAAAGAACGCAAATTAATCTAATTATTAAAAATTCTCTCTGAGTTTTGTTTAGTATAATTTTGTAAAAAACATTTTTGGAAACACTTGGAAGTTACATAAAGTTTATTTGTATGAATTTATTTTGGTTTCAGTTTGCTGGTTATATCTTTCCTTAAAATATTTTAGTAATTTTCAAAGTCACATGAAAAAGAGGTCATATACCAACTCCTTTTCGTTACTATAGCCAAGCTTTAGAGAAGCTTATACAAACTTAATAAAAGCTTATAACAATCAAAACAAATAGGAATTGGATTTAAATTTCTTCATTTTCTTGGTTTTTAGGTCAAAAATATGGAAATGTACATTAATAAGGACGTTTCACTTTGATTTCAAAAGCTTTTCAAGTATACATATAAAAAATATAAATGCAAATGGTGTAAATTATAAGAAATTGTTTAATAAATGATAAAAATCATAATTCAAAATTCATAGTAAACAATGTTTTGTTATTAAATAACAAAAATGTATACCATTTATAATTTATATTTTACATATATCTTGAAAAAGCTCTTGAAATTAAAACGAAACGTCATTATGTACATTTCTATATTTTTATGACTAAGAAACCAAGAAAAAGAAGAAATTATATCAATTCCTATTTGGTTTGATTGTTACAAACTTTTATCAAGGTTATACAGGCTTTCTCTAAAGCTTGGGTCAACATTGTCATTCCAACCTTGTCATATGCTTTTACAGACAAGCTTATGGGAACCTTGCCATGGTAACCTTGTCACATGCTTTTACAGACAAGCTTAACCTGTAACCTTGCTTTGGAAAAACCTTGTCCTGTGTCAACTAGCAAGCTTGTCATAACGTTGCAGCAAGCTTGCACCCTTGCCATAACAAGCTTGCTGACAACCTTTTTCCCTTGTCGGAACAACCTTTAAAAAGGCTTGTATAAACCTTAAATTGTTATCTGGGTACGTAGTGTGTGAAGATTAAAAACTGTTGTGAGAAACAAGTTTATTGGTATTTGTGTGTTAATTATAATTGTCATAAACATGGAAACATTGAAATTCCCTGCATAGATAAGAAATTAATGCGATAAAAAAATTACAAAAAACGTGTGTTGCAATTACGTAATACTTGTACACTGTAACAAATTTGTAATCGTATTACTACAGAGATCATTGTAACACTAGTTCTTAATATATTTAATATTATATTTTCTGCTTTGCAAGTAAGTAAGTAAGTAAGTAAGTAACGTTTATTAATCCATAATAATAATAATCGGATAAGTCAAAAGAAGAAAAGGAAAAATAATTTACAAAGTAATGAGAAACTAAAAGTATACATAAGAAAATAAATCATAAACAAATTATTCTAAGAGCATTAACAAAAAGTAATTCTTAATTTGGTAATAACTAATTTCACACACAATGAGCACCTTTTGCCAAAAAAAAAAAAAAACAATTACACAAAAGTTTGTGGTGATATTTTATGCAAGGCTGCATATAACTACAGAACATGGAATTACTAGAAGGTTAACTTCTATATACTGAAATTGTGTTTAGCGCCGTCTGTTTCATGTTCCTGCACTATTTTTTTTGGCATGCAATTTAAATGCCTGTGCAATATTTGCTGCTTTCCAGATGTCCGAGATCTCACTCACTTATTTTGTCTCAGTGAAAATGCCTTTCCAATTGAGTTTGCTCAGATCACTTTAAGCGAGATCTGACAGTCTCGCTTAAAGTGACAGTTTATGACAATGTAAAATAGGAGAAGTTCCATTTATTAACTGAGTCAGCAAAGGGATCTTATCTCACTATAGCTCACTAAGTCACAACTGAGTCAGATTATAGCAATTAATTGGTAGTTTATATACATATTTTTTGATTGAATATAAAAACACGAGTTTTTGTAAAATATCTACATATATTAGTGAAATAAAAATATGTGCGATATAATGTACAGAATAGTATATAGTGAGAATTTATCTATAACAAATAGAAATGCGCAGACACAATTTACATATTTGTGGCAAGACAAAAATCAAGAATCAGTGTAACATTTTCATAGAAAAATTTAAGAACAGAAGCAATAAAATTTGTTCGAACAAAACTTGAAGAGCATACAATACAACAGCTGAATCTATGTCACATATTAACAAAACTAATTCACTAATTTTGCAATTCAGTAGTAAAATAAAATGGCTTTTTGCATTTAAGTCTCAGTTTCTTGAAGTGTTGTTGCAACAAATATTGTGCCATATCAATACAAAATAATCAAATTTTAGGTTTCTTTATATGTGTTTGGAATGTATTCACTTACAGTAATAATTTAAACTTAATTTTTTTCGCGCGCATTTTGTGTATAACGGTAGTGTGAAATAAGCGGAAGAGAATATGGCTGTTGATTACATTGCAACGACAAATTAAATTTCAGACAAAAGTAAATATATTTAACATAAAATTTGGCCCTTCGAGCCGGATCACATCGGCAAATCAGATAAAAGTGCGACGGTCAAGTTTAGTACAGTTTATTGCAGTGTGAAACATTCAACAAATGCATCGCTGATTGTGATCCGAACACATTGAGGTTAAAACCGACCGTTTTCGGTTGTTTCCGAGAATGAATAATTGGGTTTAATCATGATACAAGAAAATAAGGTATGCTCTTGCGCATCTAGGTGTGACGTATTTGAGGGCCAAACAGTACTACCAATCCAATAATTTAATAGATATCACCAATGTAAAGAAAATTAACTTGCATTTTTTTTAAATCTATACTATTAAAATCAATAAAACTGTTTTTTTTTTTGCCATTTCCTTTAATCAAATTTGCATTGAATGCAAAATCGTTATTGCTTTGTGATTCTGTTGATGTAAAGTATTTTTTGCCTTTAGAGTAACATTTCATGTTTGCTTATTTTAGTGCAATGAAGCAAATAAAGCATTAATAATTACAAGTTTTACTTTAACTGAACATGTTCTAAACTTCTTTAGCTTTTACCTTATACGTTGTTTTACTTACACGTACTAAAAAAATTTCACTAATTGTAAGTGTTCACTATTTTTTTAATGGCAAATGAATATCTATTTAGTCTGGTACAACATTAATGCGGGACAGTGTTTGGAATAAAAAAAAAAATGTGATAAAAAAAAGAAAAGAATTCAATTAATGATAGTGAGTGCAGTGTTTTATTTTCCTTTTTTTTACAAATTCATTTATCAATTCAACCACTACAACGTTTATAAACAGTTTATCCACACAAAACCTAAAACGAACTTGTAACACCTAACTAAAATCACTATACACGTAAATCGAAACTACTACAAGTATAAGCTGACACAAAACATTAAAAAAAACTAAATAAGTGTTCTAATCGATTTAAAAATAAACTGAAACTTGTTAAAATAAATATAGTAATTTGGTAAATACATCAACAACAATGGCGACAGCCGAGTGATGACGTATATCAGGGCCATGCGCGAAAAAGACGAGTTTTGGTTTTCAGATGAGCATACCTTATTTTCTTGTATCATGGGTTTAATTAATTGGGTAGAGCATTTCGAAACACACGCCGCGCCGCACAGTGGTCCAGAAACGCACTTTTGCGGAAATAAATCTGTAACTTTTGATAGAATTGGAATTTTTTAATAATTTTCTCAGGATAATTGAGATTAAATATAGGCGACTAGACGTGCAAAAAGAAAAAAGGATTAAAGCGTAAATCACCGATGTACTTATTGGCGGAAATACATAAATTATTCAAATAATGTTAGGTATTGCAGTTTCTATTCATTAATGTTTTTTTTTTCAACTATTTTAGTTAAATATACATATGTATAATAATATTAAACAATAATAATAGCAATGATAATAATACAAAACGGGAAAATATTCAGAAAATCAGAAAATATTCAGAAGAAGTATTATAACCACTTGCCATGCTTAAAAATGTTTTAAAATTATTATAAACAAACAGAAATGGTTAGATATTTTTTAATAATACACAACTGAACTAATTACTAATTGTAGCGAAATTTCCCGTCAAGTGATACTGAATAAGAGAATATGGTTTAAGTCAGAAAGTATGTAGTCCAAAATAAGAGGAACTGCTATTGCGTCCCAAGAGTACTACATTCGCTCATCGTTCATAAACAAATAGCCGTATTATAAAAGAAAACAAAGCATATGTACATACATGTATGTGTATATTATTCGTGTGTGTATGTAAGTCTATGTGTATATAGCATATTTCAATTTTTTTAGGTACCTCAGAACACATAAATGTTATTGTAATTAAGCAAAGATTTTAAAAAATTAAAACAAATCTGATAGGATTCACATACCTACATCAGTGCAGTAATTGAATAATGATTTTCTATATAAAAAACAAGAAAAATGGCAAAAGCAATTAATCAGTTTAAAAAACACTGAAAAGCATACATATTCAAACATTTAAAAAATAATAGCATAATACCAGACCAACTGGAAATTCATAAGAGAATAATTTGAGGATATAATCTTTAGTGTCATCGTGAAATTCAAATTTTTTTTTAGGAGGCAAACGTCTCACATTTGAAGTAAGCGGATCGGATGATAGCAGCAGCATATGCATAATGTCCTCATTTCTTACTTTACGAGAAAATTTTCGCGAATGGTTATATATACTTTTTATAATTTTTATTTTGCTTCTTGTGCTGTCCGCTACAATAATCACTACAGGTAAAGCAGCTCTGTCTATTATATCTTTGCCATGAATTAAAACTTTATGCACGGTTACAGGCATATAATACCAATTATACTTACAATTAGCTACATATAATTCTGCATGTCACGCGCTTACTTTTCAAATTTATTGAAATCAATTACTGCACTACTTGTTATTACTTGCAAAATTACGCTAAATCTTTCAATTAGTTCTACATCAACCCCTGTTATATCTACAGTCATTTGAGGATTTTGAAAAAACGTTCTAGCGGTATTGCCATCATTCCTGGTTCCTGAACCTTGGTGCACAAAATCTACTTTAATCCCCATTTTCTTCTTAAACTCGTCTTGGATTTTTTTCTTTGTATTATCTGTCATTGTTTTTTGTTCTAGTGTTTACAGCAGACCATTTTTGTATCGGTATTCTATATGATATATGTAATATGCATTCCATAAACTTTATACGCGCGTGTAGTGTTGAAAGACCTAATTTAAAACATTCTTCTGATACAGGTTTTTGATAAATAAGGGTCAGGTTAATCATTTCTTTTGGGGTGGCTTTGCATATGTAGCATCTTGACGCTGATGATGTATTTGTTATGGCTTTTTTTCCATCAAGCATTGTAAAATGTAATTCATAAGTCATTCTAATGGGACATTCTAGAAGCATTATTTCTCTTACATGAAGTTGCCGAATTTGATCGTTCACTGCTTTAACTTCCGCATTAGTTTTCTCAATAGTTTCTTTCGCATATTCAAATTTTATAGGCCGGCAATATCGTGTAGATGCTAGTCGGGGATTTTTCCGTAATGCATGTGTTGCGTCTGCTGTTAATCTCATTTCTAGTGGGACAATAGATATCATGAATAAATTCGCATCTATTATGCCAATATCGCTGCTAAAACTCTGTTTGTATTCCCTCTGACCTGAAGCGCCATCACAACCCCATTTATTAATCAGTGTAAAATTATTTTCAGCAATTTTATCGATATCATCGAATTTGCTAAGTAAAAGTCGTAAAAGTAGTGTGGTTTAAAAGATCTTGTATTGATACATCTGTGATTCCTATGTCAGAAGCATTGGAAATATAGCCAAAGAATGAGCCAAAACATGCATTGCAAAATAATTTAAAAACATTTTACCAAATTAGAAAAAACGATTTTTTTCGTAGTACGAAAGAAAGGCAATATATCTCCACTAAATATACATTTCCGTTTAAGGATTACAGTATATCTAAAAAAAATACCATATAGACATTCTTAGAATAAATATGGCTTTTATTTCCAATACATAAATATGTACCTTCGTGGGCAGATAAGTGAACTAAAAAAAAAACATGCTTCTAAAAACTAAAACTTAAAAAATTAAAAATCAATAGACCAAGATACCTATATACAAGTATACACATATACACACATTGAAAATTGACATAAACATACATAAATATAAATGTAGATATAGATATATCGAGATACATTGTCGGCTGCATAATACAATGGCGAATACTAACTTTATTAGACATGCTCGCAATTAAATGTGATTTTCTCGGAGAGGAGCAAAAACGAGCAGCTGATTCTTTTTGGACATTATACTAGAGGCATTAGAGATCATGTGCATGTAAAAATCAGCTTGTCGATAATTGCCGATGACCACTAAAAGTCTACCTGAACTTTTTCTTCATGTATAAATGTAGTATTTAGAAAACTGTTGATAAAATCAAGCATTTTACAAATTAAATCAATTTTTTTTTAGCAGTCACATAAACTATAAGGATCATAGAACATACTCCAGAAGTTATATTCAATTTAGATAACAACTTATTAAAATACAGCATTATTAATTCTAACAAAAATATGTGGTTATTTCAGGATTTTTACTTATGCCAACTTTGAGCGGGTATATTGCATAGCTTATTACGAATAAATATTGCAAAATAGCATTTTTCATGAAGTTTGAACATTTAACTAACTATTTACGGCAAATATATCATTAGGTTTCATACTTGTCAAAAGTGATTTTTTGCCGGCCCTGGACCACTGTGCGCCGGTGCGGTGGTTCAATATTTGCCACTTCCGAAGTTTGCGAGAGTTTTTGCAAAACTTCAAGATCTTTTTCTTTGTCTAAACTAGAATTGAGATAACAGAACAAACAGTGCAAGTAATCATATATTCTGAATTTTTTTATGGTTTGTTAGAGTGAAGTTTCCTGGTACTCGTTTTGTATCTCACTATGCATCTACCCATTTTCTGGTTTCCTTTCGCTTTGTCACTATTAGAATGTTTGGCCGATCTATTTACCCAGATTTTTTATCGCACTCTTCGATTCAGTTAGTTTACCCTTGTTTTCGTTGTGCTATTTGCTATAGGTATTGAGTCACATTCTTGCCCTGCTTTATTTGAGGGTCTCCTAGTTTTGGCCTTAATCGTGCCGATAGTTTTGATCTTTCTGTTTTTCTTTTCTGCTTCAGCTAACCTAGGGAGGTGTAGTGTTCTACTGGATGAGTTTTTTCTATCTTGAGACAATGGAATATCTCTAAAACACTGCACCAAATCAAAAAAAGATCTTAATAATATTTGTTATAATGTAGGGGGCTCACTGAATGGTGCCGAACTCGATCCCCCACCTCACCCCCTCCAGAGTGGGAGGGGGGACAACTTTGAAATCTTAAATGAGAACCCCCATTTTGTATTGCTGATTCAGATTCTACGCCATCAAGTATGTAGTCTTTGTTTGAAACTTTTTTTGCAATTCGTAACAGATTGCGCTGTAATCGCAGAAAAAACATGATTGTGAACGTCTAGAAAAAATACACAAAAAAGAGAAGCAAGCAAACATGATTTTATTTTTTTTATTTTAACATCAAAATAACAGTTCATCTGACAATTGCTTATTTTCAAAATTTTATTGAAGCCACGATACAGCCAGCCTTTGACCGCGATATTTTTTGTCAGGGCAGCCAGCTCACGTGGACTCCGCTATTTCTTTATTCCTTTCTTTTTATCCCTATTCCAAAGTTTATTCTGTTGCGTTAAATTCTTAACACGTTTTGTTTATTTATGCCAGTTTATTTTCGTTGTTCTCAACCGGTCGACCCAGTTTTTGATCGTATTTCCGTTTCCGTCTTTCTGTCGGACTGTTTTTGACTCGCGCTTTAGCACGAGATGTAAAGGAGGGAGTTGAAAGGCGTTCATAGGCAAGTCGGTTTGGTTCTCAACTAAGTTTTTGTTTTTGGAGTTTAATTAGCCATTTTTGGGATTTGTAAACCGTAACCAAGTTTGAAGTATTCTTTCGATTTTGGATTATCGAATACTTCAATCGCTTTTGCGGATTAACTTACCTAGTGCGTAATTTATTTTTTCCCTACGCGACCACGTGTCCCACATTTGTTTTTGCCTTTTCAAGATCTAAAGGTAACGTGATTTTAGTTTTTTTTTCGGTTTCTTATTTTGGGTTGTCTTTTAATCATCTTAGGGTCTTAGTAATACTGTGGCTTTCTACTACCTGGCCTTAACAGACCGATTCTTAAATACTATTTTAAAATACCAACGTTTATTAGTACCGGCTCAGTGAATTTTACTTTTAACATCACCACGAGCAATCCACCTCGCTCAAGAGTAATCTTCAGAGTTTAAGAGTTCTGGTAGAAATTTGGATCCTTCGGATAACTGCCAGGGTGATTCGCACTGCGAGTCGAACGGTCGAGCTGAAAATTCTTCCGGCGACACCAAGTATTTGGTGGCATCGCCTTTACAATCTGCTGGTCGAGGTTCAGGCCAGTGTTTTTCTTCATTTTCTTTCTTTAACTCAGTAATTATTTATCGATTATTTTGTTTTATTTTAAGTATTTTTAATTTAACCGTTTCACTTTATCTATAGAAATTGTTAAATTGTTATTGTATTTTTGGTTGTCTAGCGTTAAGGCACGCTTTGGAATTTTAGTAAATTTATATTTTTAGCATTTAAAATTATTCCTTTTCTTTGTGCGCGTCCAAATAAATTAGATTCAGGTTTTCTAAAATTTACTAAAAATTACGGGTTTCTATTTATAATATCAATATAAATGAATGAATATCAGTGAACAGTACATGTGCATTTGTGCTCTTGCTTTACATTGTGCTTTTTGGTAGTTGTCATCGTTTATATTGAGGTAAATCTATATCATCCTGGAGTTTTTTTTTCCCTCTTTCTATTTATATAATCTTCATCTTACTGTTCCCTAATTGTTGCATGTAATTGTTATATATATTCCATTTTGTGTTTAATATTTTATATGCATTGAATACCTATCTTGAATGTTTCTTCTAATTTTTTTGCAATCTTAAGAACTATTCCGTTTTTCTTACGGCTTTTTCTTAGTACGTCAGATCTTTATTACCTGCATTTATCGAATTTTACAATTACCTTTTCCTCTGTACGCACAACTTTTTGTTTTTCCGTTTGGTCTAGTCTTGTACGTCTTGAAGTCGTCGCGACGGACCCCGCTGACGCAGAAGAGTGACCCTGTCTTATCCTTGCCTTTCAATTCAAATTTATCTGCTTGTTATTATTATTATTATTATTATTTATTATTATTTATAAATGAATTGCGCTTGTTGCAATACTCCAATAAATAAGGATGACAGTTGTATTAATTGTGGTATCTGTAAAAAACCGTTCAAGACATCGTGTGTTGAGCTGACGAGAAACGAAGTAAAGAAAATTAATTCTAATTGCGGCTTGACGTGGTCCTGCAAAGAATGCTTGAAATTCGGCAATGATCTGGTTAGTTTAAAATCGGCTATCCTTGCCTTGCAAGAAGAAATCAAAGTCCTGAAAGTGAATCAATCTGCACCGGTGGCTCCCCCAGTTAATCCTGCACTGGCGACTGAGGAAATTATTCAAGAGGTTATAGAGCGGGAGAAACGTAGGAACAACGTTGTTATTTTTGGTCTTGTTGAAACAGAGAATGACTCGAGGGATCAACGATTAGCATCTGAGCGTGATGCTGTTGTTGACATATTTGAACATTTGAAGGTGCCTGTTCCTGAATTTAAGTTTAAGAGATTGGGAAAATTCGACACAACTAAACCGAATCGAAGAGGCCTCTCAAAATTACCTTTACTAGTTTTGATGTTGTTCGTGCGCTACTTAATAAAGCTAAATTATTAAAAGATTCGCCTAAGTATGCAAGTATTTCAGTCTCACGTGACCGTACTCCATTCGAGCAAGAATTATATAAAAGTCTCAAAGCAGAGCTCTCTGAACGCATGAATAACGGCGAGGAAGACATCAGAATAAAGTATGTTCATGGTATTCCCAAAATAGTTCCTTTAACTGAATCAGCCAACAGATAACTCACTCAGTATGTATTATCAGAACGTCCGTGGTCTCCGTAGTAAGACTGTTCTTTGTTTACCTCCAGTTTTTCTTCTCCTTATGACATCCTTCTTCTGACTGAGACATGGCTCAGAGTTCGATTTCCGACAGCGAACTTCTTTCTCCTTTGTATTCTGTTTATTCGCTGTGATCGTGATAATCACGCTACAGGTAGGTCTCTTGGGGGTGGCGCGCCACCCCGTCCTAATAGCCTTGTCGCCTGATGTTGTTTGGAAATTGTTGATACAACTTTGTTTAGGACGGCATTGCCTTTGATTGATTGTTAATGGTAAAATTATTCTTGATGTTCACTGTATTACTTACTCTTACTTTATATTCCTCCCGATTTGGATACGGCTTCACTGGAGCACTTCTTTGATTGCTTGAAATTTTTATATTGGATAAACATATTTTATAGTGGGTGATTTTTAATCTCCCAACTTTACTTCTGAACCTGCCTGCTTCGATTAAAATTGAACTTATTTTTGTCCTTTATGGAATCGCTCAATTTTCGGCAATTTATTATGTCCTCAATTGTAATGATAGGAACTGGATCTGGTTCTTGCTAATTTCAAGGATGATATTCAGCGTAACTCATGGACTCGCACCCTTATTCCTGAAATAGTCATCATCCAGCGCTCGATATATTGGTACCGAACGCTAAACAATTGGAGCAAATCACTTTCCCGTCCAATAACAATACTAGATATAATTTTCGCAAGGCTAATTACATTAAACTCTATTCTGACTTATCTACTACAGAATGGTCTTTTGTCGATAATCATATTAACGTCAACGCGGCCGTGGATGATTTTTATAATCAAATATATGCTATATTTAGTGAATCTGTTCCTCTCTCTCATTCTAAGCATAGAGGCTACTACCCTCCTTGGTTCTCTACAACCATCAAGAAGAACTTAAAATTAAAGTCGTACTATCACAAAAGTGGAAAGCAACTCAAACAGACTATTTCAGCTTGATTTCAGAGACTTCGCCGTCATGTAAAGACTGAGATTATCATGCATATAATTCCATACATACAAGCATGAATCCAATCTAATTACTAATCCCGTGCTTTCTGGCAGTTTGCTCGTTCTAAGCAGGGTGTCACTAGAATTCTGGTAGGGTTTTCAGTCGTGAATGGTATGAAGATCCACAATCTATTGTCAACGCGTTCGCTACAGCATTTTCTAGTACCTTCTCCTCCGAATCACTAACGCTGAACTACCAAATTATCTCAAATTTGCCACCATTATGCTTACTCTCCGTTTCGAAGATGACGTAATCCGTGCTATTAAGAAATTAAAAACAAATTAACGGCGGTGAAGATAATATTCTGCTTTTAGTTAAGGATTGCGCTACATTTTTGCAAAGCCTTATGTAAAATTTTCAATTTAGCTTTACGTACGTGCACCTTCCCTGATTCTGGAGATTGCCGAATTTCACCAATTTTTAAAAAAGTGACAATTCCGACATTTGCAATTATAGACCTGTTGCAGTATCTGTACTTTCGCTAAGGTATTTGAAATGTTGATCCATCATGCATCTCCTACGGTGCCAAACCTTTCCTCTCTACTCTACAACATGGATTCATGCCCGGCAGGTCTACTACAACTAACTAATCTATGATATCACAAATATATCACAGTCTCTTGATGAAGGTGGTCAAATGGACATAATTTACACGACTTTTCTCGTGGGTTTGAATTTAATTGATCATCGCATTTATTGGAGAAGCTAAGCAGTTTCGGTGTTGGCAAGTCACTTCTTTGCTTATTTAGATCGTATTTACTCAACAGAGTGAACTACGTTTATTTTAATGGATACAGGTCTCATCCTTTTCTTTCTACGTCGGGTGTACGCCAAGGGTCGAACTTAGGTCCACTATTATTTAATATCTTTATCGATGACCTTATTCCTCCTGTCCCGTGTTAGCCTACGCGGATGATATTAAAATATATAGTACTATACGCTCCGCATCTGATACTGCATTACTTCAGGACAACCTCAACAAAATTTATCATTGGAGTTTACGCAATAATCTGCGTTTAAATATAGACAAGTGTTTTGTTATGTCATTTACGAGAAAGGTCTTTAAAGTCGAATCAGATTACACAATCAATAACATTGGCATTACTCGACAGTCATCAATTAAAGATTTGGGCGTAACATTTGATCAAAAGCTTAAGTTTTCCAATCACATTGTAAATATTTCGAGTGCGGCTTATAGGTCTCTTGGTGTCATTATCCGGACATGTAGGGATTTTCGTAATACCGAGGCAATTAAGGCTCTTTATTTTGCCCATGTTGTTTCCAAGCTTGAATATGCAGTTAATGCTTGGTATCCACTCTATGGCGTACAAGTCGATCTTCTAGAACGAATACAGCGTAAATTTTTGAAGTACCTTTCTTATAAAAGCGAAGGTCACTATCCCGCGCGTGAATAGACTATACTGAATTATTGAAAGGCACAACTTATCTCGCTTAGAGATAGAAGGCAAAAAATTAGCATGACACTTGTACTGGACATCCTTACGAACAGAATCGACTCGCCTGACCTTCTCTCCAGATTGGAATTCCACGTGCCCCGTCTTCAAGCCAGATCGAGTGAATTTCTCTGCATACCAACGCCTCGAACTAATGTTCTGTGGAAAGCACCCCTGGTGCATGCAGCGCGGAACTTTAACTTTCTGGATGTGGATTTGCCTTAACATTATATCTATTTTTGCTCATGTACTTACAATTATTACCCTTATTGGATTGTAATCTGTTGGGTATTCAATAAATATTATTATTATTATTATTATTATTATTATTATCAAAGTTGGCCATGACATTCGATGTAACCGGAAGTGCGACATAAATTAATTTTTTTTTCTAAATATATCATAGCTAACTATGTTTAATCCCACAGTTTCAAAATCGAGACATCATTGCAAAGTCAAAAACTTTTAAACGGGTTCCGTGATTCACTCTGTATAAGGAAATAAATAACATGTAAGTTTGTCGTCAGAAAATTCTTAAGCATTAAGAATAAGTATCAACTAACCGTTTTAAAACATTTATCATAACAATTTTTTTGGTTTTACAACTCTTAATTCAAAGAATCACAATCGCTATAAATTTCCCGTGTCCTATTTACTGTAGAGTTTAACATCCCTTGGGTGTGACTTGATCTCCACAAATTGAAATAATTCTTATGTTCCGACATTATGTGTGTTTGATATGATAACCTTACCTAAACATAAAACCCTGTTCATTCTGTATAGCCTTTAGTTTTAAGGTGAAGAAAGCGACAACAAAATCAAGAAACACTAACCCTAAGATATTAGATACCTAAAATATTACTCCTAGTTCCAATAAAAATGAATGTTACTTAATACTAACACAAACGTAAAAAAATACTATCACAATATGTTACTCCCAAAGAGCCATTACCCTTTTGGCATTCTATGGTCTCATTAAAATTATACTCGCTGCAAACAAATCTAGGACATTAGAGTATAATATTTGCATTCTGTTTTTAGAGAAAAAGGCAATACTTGTATATTAGTGCAAAAATTGTTGCTTTAACTTAAAAATCTGCATTTTTCAATAATTGATAAGCAAATCAGAAGTATAGTGCATCTATCTCATAGATACACAATTTTTTATAAGAAATAATATTTATAGAATACATCGACTACTCCTGCGCTTAATTCAAAAGAAAAATTATTATAATCTACAATTATTCATTCGATATATCCATAATGACATTTAAACTTTGCTACTCTTACCTAACAGTTTTAGTCCAACATCCCACTTTTTCGTATATGAAGCAATTAAGACCTGATTAGTAATTGTTGGTGCTACAGAATATTTTATTGAAATTATACAACAATTTGTATACTATAACGCTCTTAAAACTAATAGCAGCTAAAAATGTAATGGCTAATTAATTTATTTAATTAATAGGTACCGGAAATGCCGAAAACAGGAAATACTGCTCAAAAGAAGCTAAATCCCAGCAAGACCGCAACCCCAGATGCGGGAGCTAAATACGAAATCTCGATTGCTACGTTGGTTGCTGCCATTTTATCAAGTAACGACAAAATAGAAAACTATCACGTGTTCACTAACTTAAAGGAAGCATATCCATTCGATGATGTGGTGGCAAAAGTATTTTTCAAAGGAGAAAAAACTCCGTATGCATTTGCCATGCAATTAAAGCACATCGGTAAAGGCGAAACGCTGGATGTGGAAAAGTATCTGAAGGGTTACAGTAACATATCCAAAGCTGAAGGATTCAAAACTATAGGAAACATTGGTATTGCCAACATTCACTTTTGCTATTTCTGTGTTAACAAAGTGAAAAAGGCAGATTCCTATACACTACATCAATATAATCCCACCGATGATTCGTGGAGATCGGCAGTTTCTCTTCCAAACTGTCATAAATTGGCGCTAAATACGGGCAACACGGAAACGGATAAAGCCTTCTTGAACGATTTCTGTTTGTACTTATACCAACCCGATAATAATAAAATCAAAGAAAATATAAAAACCCTTTGTAAAATACAGGATGTAAGCGGTGTGTTGAATTTTATTGATAGATATTTTGAGAAAGACGTATTGTGGAAAAGGGGACTGCCAAAGGTAGTGTTCGAGACGGAATTACTAAAAATTCGTCTCTCAGATCATATAGTACAACCTACAGATATTATTCAACTTAATGATGTACAAAGTGCAGTGTGGCATAAACTGACATTACTGCATAATGTCACCATCGTCAAGGCTGAAGCAAACATTGAAAAGAGCTTGTACGGATCTTGTGCACAAGCACTGAATCGCCTACTCAATAATAGCGTTAACTGGGACACTTACAAAACAAATCCTTTGGATACCAGTGTCATAAATGAATTCAAAAAGCTTTTCGCAGAAAGCACATTAGATAGAGTTAGGCACTGGATTGATCCACCCACAACGCTAAAATCACTAATTATAGAGTTATGGAAATGTGGCGAGATATCTCTCATATTGAGAAGCGATGACAATCTACCTGCGTTGAAGGAGTACGCAAATTTGAGTAAAAGTTATGTTATAGTAACACCAAATCCAACTAGTAAACGGGAAGAATGTGAAAGCTACCAGCTGGGTGTTTTTACCCATGTAAGCGACATTAAATGCTTAGATGTGAGGGATGAACTCCTAAAATCCATTTCCGTCTCACTTCAAGGCAGGAAACCCATCACCCTTCACAGTATTACGGACCGCCATGAGGAATTGGTTACAGCTTTATCATGTTCCCACATAATACACTTAATGAAATCCAGAAAGGCGTATCTGAGTAAGGAATGTTTAGATGGCGACCACAGTTTGCTGTTCTTGATAGAAGATTCAAACTCTACCGCAGAATATAATATAAATAGCAATAATGTATTTGGAAGTAATATTTCAATTTGGTGTCGACCAGAAGACATAGCCAAATATTGTAAACAGATAGAAGACAATCCAAACTTCAAAAATTATGAAATCTATCACTGTGCCGCATCATCGAGACATGAAAATTTTAGTTTACTTGAAGGGAACAAATCACTGGTAGGAGACTTTTTTGTGGACCAAGATGGAGAAGGTGTCTATGTGCTAGAGAATGAACCGGTTCCTATTGTTGGATCCACATTAAAGAATATTCAACCAAAATATATGCCTAGACTTTTGTGTAATGCTCTTGTAACCAAGACCATATTTGATTCAGAAACAAAAGGTATTTACTTTTTCTCCGGAAATTTTAGTTACTTAAAGGAAAATATACAACAATATTTGACGGAAGCGCCTGACGATATAAAGTTTGATAACAAAAATACTTTTATTAAGGTGAAAGATGAAGATTTAGATAAACATTGGCAAAAAGCATCAGATTTAAAGTGTCCGTTGCTCTATATTCATGTTGAGGACACGGATATGTACTTACGTAGATCCAAGGATTGGGCAGGTTTAAGTGAGCACATATTATTCAATAGGCCCAAAATATTTGAAGAAAATATTCTAAAAGAAGTTGCAGACGGAATAACTATTTTAACAGGCGAACCTGGCATAGGGAAGTCATCGTTGCTTCAATCAATATTCAAAAACCACGCCATGGAAAAGTATATTTTGTTTTACAATTTGGTTGATTACGGTCGCTTCTTAGGAAAAGAGAAGTTGGTACCGACTAATATTTCAACAGATTTCTTGTTGGAACGGTCAATGAACAAACGGTATAAGGAGTTTCTATCAGTTCTGTTTAGAAAAAAGGATAGACTATTGATACTTCTAGATTCATTCGACGAAGTATTGCCTACTTACAAAGAAAATGTTTTACAGTTTATACGAAATTTAGCTACTAGCAATGTACAAATCATTATTGCTTCCAGAACAATAGCAAATTGTATCCTCATGGACAATTTTGAGACTAGGATTTTAAAGATAGGTTACTTGAGAGCGGATGAGTATAGAGAATACATTAAGAATTGCAGGTTTAATGAAAATATACTAACGAGTATCCCAGATGAATTCTTACAAAATCCTTTATATCTAAACCTTTTAATAACTATTTCTGAGAATAACGTTAATCTGGAACACTTCAGTAAATTAAGTTTATTCAAAAGCGTTATAGAAACGAGCATGGAAAAATATTTCCAAAGGCATTTCTCCAACGAGCATATACCCAACAAAGAACATTATTTAAAGCCCGTTCGAGAACTACATTTCCACTTAGCACTCATGAGGATACTTGGTACGGATATAGTGAGAGAATTGCTTCAATTGGAAAACAAAATCGAACTGACGCATGAACTCAAATTGGGCGTCGTGCTATCTATTAATGAAGAAGGGTACCCCACATTTGTGCATGAAACATTTGCAGAGTATCTGACAGCTGATTGGATAATCAGAAATAAGACGAAAGACTCTGCTAAGAAAATTTACCAAGAAATAAAAAGACAGGAAAAGTTGCATATCCTAGATATCCTTTGCGAAAATTTAGAATTACATAAAGCTGTCTTAACACAAAATGAACAACAAATAGAAATGTATGCCACAGATCGCTTACATTTGGAAAGGACTGATGCTCTTGGTAGAATGGCCATTCATGTTGCCGCTGCACACCAACCATATCGCTTTTGGTTCGCTCTAGATTTTAAATTCGCAGTATGCCACAATTTAAACTCAGATTTTATCCTCGCTATGATGTTCTCATGCAGTGGGATTGGGTACAACACTCGTATCAAGAAAATATATAAAGTATATGATGCATGCAAGAATTTCAACGTCAATGAGGAAACATATGAGCTCCATAGCACAAAAGCGCACAGAACAATAACAACTATATAAGTCTCTTTAGAGATGATGAAATAACGAAATGATATGACGTCGCCATAAGAAGGAAATAACTACAGATGATGCGTCATTTGCTTTTCATTGAAGACCTCAAATGACAGTGCGTGTCCCAAGCCTTAGATGTGGATACGTTGCATTTAAGAATGTGAGAAAATTTACTGCATTAATGTGCTGTATATACGGAATGTGGAAGACTAAGAAAATGAAAAAATGGAAGCATGTAAATGTTACACGTGTCTATTTGGTTGCACACCGTGCATTATGTATTATGATCGGACGAAGTGTGTACAAATTGACGAAGATATTGAGAGAGTTCCAAGTAGATATAGAAATTATTACTACAGAACAGCTCTTGATATTCCGTTCGTTTGGGAAATGTACATACTGCTGAACTATTATTACAAAAATATGTTCCATCAAAAATTCGAAAAAACGTATGTTCAGCTTCTATTCCTGCAATTGATATAGATAACGATTAGAAAGTGCAGCGGAATTAAATTTGCTTCTAGCAAGGGACATTCGGAACTATAGAGTTCCTTCTAAGAAAAGCGCTGACGTCAATGACCAAACGAGAGGAAACACCGCTTATGTTCGCTTCTAAAAACGGCACATTAGATATAAAAAATACTATTGGAAAAAAGGGCGCCAACGATCACAACAAAACAAGATGGGTGAAACACGCTTGTTCGCTCTCGAACGGAACATTAGATAAAGTAAAGATACTTTGGAAAGGCGCAACGTCAACACACAAACAACAAATGACACACCGCTTTAATGCTTCTCGACACGGCAAATTAGATATCTAAAGATACTATTGGAAAAAGCGCCAACGTTAACGACAACAACAAAGGACATAACATCGCTTATGGGAGCTGTGCAGCAGCCAAATAGATATCATAAAACTACTGATTGGAAAAAGGCGCCAACATCAACAACGCAACAACACAGGCAAAACACCGCTTCATGTTCGCTTCTCAAAGGCAACTTCAGATTCGTAAAGATACTACTGAAAAAGGCCCAACGTAACCGCCAACACATATGGCAAACACCTTAATGCTCGCTTCTCGATCGGAGATTAGATATCGTAAGATACTATTGGAGAAAGCCCCAACGCTAACGCGCAACAACAGATGGTAAAACCTTTATGGTCGTTCTCGACCCGGAGAACTAGTACGTAAGATACTAATTGGAAAAAGGCGCCAACGCTAAGGCGCAACAAATAGTAAACACCGCTTATGATAGCTTCTGATACGGCACATTAGAACGTAAAAGATTATTGGAAAAAGGCGCCAAGTAACGGCCAAAACAGTGGAGAACAACGCTTTGCAAGCTTTCGAAAGGTGATTAATATCGTAAAGAAATACTGGAAAGGTGCAAAGTTGACGGCGCAACAACAGAGGCGAACACGCTTATTCGATTCTAACACCGGAATTACATAGCGTAAAGATACTATTGGAAAAGCTGCCAACGTTAACGACGCAACAAACTGGACAACACCACTTAAGTTGCACGCGAACGCCAGTTAGATATCGTAAAGTACATGGAAAAAGGCGCAAAAGTTAACGACACAACAAGTGGTAAAAAGTCATGTGGCTGCTCCACGCGGAGATTAGATATCGTAAAGATACTATTGGAAAAAGGTGCCAACGTTGACGGCGAACAACAGAGGCTACAACATCGCTTATGTTAGCTGCTAGACTCGGCTGAATTAGATATAGCAAAGAATACTATTGGAAAAGGTGCCAACGTAGACGGCCCAACAACAGATGGCGAAAACACCGCTTATGTCGCTGCTGAACACGGGAAATTAGATATCGTAAACATACTATTGGAAAAAGGTGCCAACGTTAACCACGCAACAACAATGGCAAAACATCGCTTATGTTCGCTTCTCGAACACGGTAGAATTAGGATATCGTAAAGATACTATGGAAAAAGGTGCCAACGTTAACGGCGCACACAACAGATGGCGAAACACCGCTTATGTGCGCTTCTGACACGCGGAAATCTAGATGAGTAAAGATACTATTGGAAAAAGGTGCCAACGTTGACGGCGCAACAAACATGGCGTGAACTCGCTCTTATGTTAGCTTCGAAACGACGCAGAATTAGATATCCGTAAATATACTATTGGAAAAAAGTGCCAACGTAACGGCGCAACAACAGATGGCAAACACCGCCTATGCGGCGCTGGCTCAAAGATATAGATATCGTAAGATACTATTGGAAAAAAGGTGCCAACGTTAACGGCGCAACAACAGATGGTCAAACATCGCTTAGGATCGCTCTGAACGCTGGTAATTAGATATCGTAAAGATACTATTGGAAAAAGGTGCCACAACGTTAACACACAACAGATGGGCACAACACCGCTTAAGTTCGCTTCTCACACGGCAGATTAGATATCGTAAAGATACTATTGGAAAAAGGTGCCAACGTTAACGGCGCAACAACAGATGGCGTAACACCGCTTATGTTCGCTTCTGAACACGGGAGATTAGATATCGTAAAGATACTATTGGAAAAAGGTGCCAACGTTAACGGCGCAAGAACAGATGGCGTAACACCGCTTATGTTCGCTTCGAAAACGGTGATTAGATATCGTAAAGATACTATTGGAAAAAGGTGCCAACGTTAACGGCGCAACAACAGATGGCATAACAGCGCTTATGGAAGTTGCTGAAAGGGTGAATTAGATATCGTAAATATACTATTGGAAAAAGGTGCCAACGTTGACGGCGCAACAACAGAAGGCAACACACCGCTTATGTTCGCTTCTCAATACGGCAGATTAGATATCGTAAAGTACTATTGGAAAAAGGCGCCAACGTTGACGGCGCAAAAACAGATGGTATAACAGCGCTTATGGAAGCTGTTGGAAAGGGTGACTTAGATATCGTAAATATACTATTGGAAAAAGGTGCCAACGTTAACGGCGGAACAACAGATGGTCAAACACCGCTTATGTGCGCTGCTAAAATGGTGATTAGATATCGTAAAGATACTATTGGAAAAAGGTGCCAACGTTAACGGCGCAACAACAGATGGCATAACATCGCTTATGTGCGCTGCTAAAATGGGTGAATTAGATATCGTAAATATACTATTGGAAAAAGGTGCCAACGTTAACGGCGCAACAACACATGGCAGAACACCGCTTATGTTCGCTTCTGAACACGGGAGATTAGATATCGTAAAGATACTATTGGAAAAAGGTGCCAACGTTAACGGCGCAACAACAGATGGTGAAACACCGCTTATGTTCGCTGCTGAATTCGGTGAATTAGATATCGTAAAGATACTATTGGGAAAAGGTGCCAACGTTAACGGCGCAACAACAGATGGTGAAACACCGCTTATGTTCGCTGCTGAATTCGGTGAATTAGATATCGTAAAGATACTATTGGAAAAGGTGCCAACGTTAACGGCGCAACAACAGATGGTGAAACACCGCTTATGTTCGCTGCTGAATTCGGTGAATTAGATATCGTAAAGATACTATTGGTAAAAGGTGCCAACGTTAACGGCGGAACAACAGATGGTCACACACCGCTTATGTTCGCTGCTGAATTCGGTGAATTAGATATCGTAAAGATACTATTGGAAAAAGGTGCCAACGTTAACGGCGCAACAACAGATGGTGAAAACACCGCTTATGTTCGCTGCTGAATTCGGTGAATGAGATATCGTAAAGATACTGTTGGAAAAAGGTGCCAACGTTAACGACGCAACAACAGATGGTGAAACACCGCTTATGTTCGCTGCTGAATTCGGTGAATTAGATATCGTAGAGATACTATTGGAAAAAGGTGCCAACGTTAACGGCGCAACAACAGATGGTGAAACATCGCTTATGTTCGCTGCTGAATTCGGTGGATTAGATATCGTAAATATACTATTGGAAAAATATGCCAGCGTTAACGGCGCAACAACAACGAAGGGCAAGCCACCGCTTATGTTCGCTTCTGTATACGGGAGATTAGATATCGTAAAGATACTATTGGAAAAAGGTGCCAACGTTAACGACGCAACAATACATGGAGAAACACCACTTATGTTCGCTGCTGAATTCGGTGAATTAGATATCGTAGAGATACTATTGGAAAAAAGTGCCAACGTTAACGACGCAACAACAGATGGTGAAACACCGCTTTTGATCGCTTGTCAACGCGGTAAATTAGATATCGTAAATATACTATTGGAAAAAGGTGGCGACGTTAACGGCGCAACAACAGATGGCAAAACACCGCTTAGGTTCGCATATGAACGAGATGACATAGACGTTATCAATGTGCTGCTAAGATTTGGTGCTAGCACTGCGCCATCTGGGTCGTCTAGAAAAAGCGTGTCTCCCTTTGTGGCCACGACGAGTACTTAGAATTTAAAATAAATGAGACGTAATTGAACACAGGGTCGCATAATAGTTAAACTTTAAAAAGTTTTAGAATCGACCGTCGGAAAGTATGCTATTCGTTTATAAACTCACATGCCAACTAATTTTTATGAATGGAAGAGAGAAACAGTGTGGAAGTTGCACCATTTCATAATTAGTAGTATATCTGTAACTCACATTTATCCCAAGCGTTGAACATCCACGGATAGACGAAAGAAAGAAATTGACGTAAACTCTATACTATGAACTGAATTGATTTTAAAACACGCCAGCACAAAATTAACATCGCAGAAGTCGTATTAACTTACCTAAGTACCGTTTCTATCGGAGATATAATTGGCCGCTGCTCATAAGCAATGCAGTGTTTGGACTTATCTACCGTGTAAAAGGCATCAACGTATATCAAGTCAGCTCCTCAATTACCGAATGTCCAGAATTATCTGAATACTGTGGCAGTTAAACCAACTAATTCAACTTTGAGTAACGCCGGAATTAAGGGTGCATATTTTGAGAATTATCTCGACCCGACTCGGCATGTTCTGTCTCGCTTGTGAGCTCGGTTTATGATCTAGTCCGTCTCATCAACCAGTCAGCCACTGGCATATCAAATTCATCGGTTGTCCTTCAAAGATTTATTCTTTGAGAAAATCGCTTTAATATAAGAAAAATGTTTGGTTTTTTGTAGCAACTAGTGCTGGTGAACATGTTAATTCAACAAGAAAGTTGAATAGACAATTTACATACCTAATGTTTATGCATTTGAATAGCACTTTTTTTATAAACATTTCTTACTACGAATTTGTATGTGTCATGTTTTCCAAAAACTGAAGCTTCTTACAAAACTTTAGTAAGATACGAAACCATTTACGTATTCTCTAGTGCTTTTCAATCTAGCCTCATCCTGTCATGGCGCGCTGTCACTGCTGCCAGATGCTTTCATTTTTCTGAATTTATCACGACACACATAATGGCTGCCATTCGACAGCTACGTAGCGATTTTGCGCCTGGTCCTGATGGACTACCTAGCTTTCTAATGCGTGACTGTGCGCCTGTATTATGTACTATATTATGACTATATTGTAAATTTTATTTAGTATTATAGTGTAGCTCATTTTGTAATTTAAGGAAATTCGTTGGAAATTTAAAATTAGATTTTCGTATTAATTAATACCTTTTTAATTATTTTAAAGAAATTTTAGTTGCTACTCACCAGTTATTAAACAAATTTAAAATTGATCTTCCGTTCCTTGAGAAAAAAAGACACATGAGAACACTGGATAGCGTCGATGAACAAATGAGTTCAGTTTTCGTAGACTGCTGTTACAATTAGAAAACAGATGATTGTTGAGGTTTAAGTTCACATTTTTTTGCCTAAAATAACAATTCCGTGAATAGTTTTGCATCAAAGTGATCGGAAAACAGTTTTTTTTTTATAAGAAGAGCTTACTATAGCAGCAGATTTATAATATCGATGTTATATTTAAATAATTTCATAGTTTAAACTAAATTTTAAAATTCCAAAATGGCGATCTAACTAATCTCAGAAGATTTTTTTATTATCCCGTTTCTGGAAATTCCCATTTGTTTCGGTTACTTGAATTCAAGAACTTACCTAGTCCCTCTGAAGTTTAAGAAAATATTAAAAAAGGGATCCCTGAACTTTTTTCCACTGATTTAGTGGTTAGATATGTTTATTTTCGTTAACAAACTTCATTGCTAGTATAATTAGAAGCAATATTAATTTACATGTTTAAATATTCGGTAGGACTTACCCCTGCTATAGTAGTATTGATTTAATCATTATTTTCATTGCGTTTTATTTATTAATATCGAATAACTGCCAACTAATTTTCTTGAAATAGTAAATAAGATGTTTAGAGTTTAGAATAGTTTAAGTCCAGATCGTAACCAGTTAAATACAAAAAACTACGAAACGTATTTTTTAGTGTATTATAAAAATTGTAAAATCAAACATTTACTGTATTTTTTATATTGTGCTTAATAAATAAAAGTATTGTACTATTATTGTCAAGAAAAAAAGTTTGTTTTCATTTATGTTTCGAATGACTGTGGCGTCAGCAACCCAATTTACGACCCTGTTAAGCAAGTGCCTAACTCCATTATAGTATGTACAGTGGATCGCTCTTTTAATGTCATGCCCTACGAAGCAGATATCAAAACTAGAATGAATGTTAAATGGAAAATATGGTTTTTCAACAACTCTTTAAATTAGATATCAATTTGACGAAATATCGTGAATAAATAAACATATTTTGAGAAAAACGTATTTTTCCTATACCATGACCGAAAATTTCCAATTAAGAGTGAAATAATCAAAATTTTAAGATTGAAGATGAAGTAAATAACTTTTGGATATGTATTAGAAACGTTTGAACTTCATGAAGTCATTATTTAAGCCATGTTTTGTTTGATTTAATAATTTTGGTGATTAATACTACGAATAGTTGATCAGAATGCTGATAATATTCTGTACATGAAACGCTATGGCATCGCATAAATTTATTTATTTTATTATTTTCATTGAATGCATACAGATTTTAGTTATATATAACATCCTTACCATCGTGAAAAGGGAATTCCTATTGGTTTTAAAATTCTAAAAAGGGATTCGGTGAACATCTAATAATATTAAAGCACTTTATAATTTAGCGATTCCAAAGTAGTGCGCAATATTTTCAAGACATGCCATCACTTACTTCAAAATTTTTAATTTCTCAAATACGCTGTGCAAAAACAGAGTCTAAAGGTAGAATGTGGACTACAGATGAAAAGGTTACAGCACTAGCACTATATGAAAGAAGCTCCAGATGTTATAGTTTATTGAGACAGTTTCTAGCACTTCCTTCGAGAAAAATATTGTTTGCACTTCTACAAATGGTCCCATTCGAAGTAGGAACAAATGAGCATCTCTTCAAACATATTAAAGAATATGTCACAACTAAGAAAGATAAATATTGTGTTCTACTATTCGACAAAATTGACATAAAAAGAACACATTAAGTATAACACATCATATGACCGGATAGTTGGATTTGAAGAATTTGGGCTTGATCCTCCATCCAATAAATGGGCGAATCGTGCACTGGTGTTTATGCTCCAATGATTGGCTCAGAAGTGGAAGCAACCAGTAGCGTACTACTTTTCAAATAATGGATGTCCAGTTGAAACTTTACAAACACTTATTAAAGAAGTTGTTTGTGCTGCCCAAAGTCTAGCAGGATTAACCGTATTTGCCACAATATGTGACATAGCCCACTTTTCTTCCAAAGTGATTTTATTTGAAGATATACTAAATGTAGAGCCCGGAGAAAACTACATAAATAAAAAAGGTACGTAAAATGAGTGCGTTTAATAAACAACAATTATATTTTATGTTAGTAATTCCATTTTTTGCAATATAAATTCATCATCGAAAAAATAAATGCTTTAATAATCAAATTTCAAAATTCCCGCGTTTTCGAGACGTGTCCATTTAAGTAATTCTATAATTATAAGACGGGTAATTCAGAATGTCCAACAATTGCCTGTAAAAATTACTGTGCATTAGCTATGGGCAGTGTGTAATACATATTAACGATTGACATTCGTGGTGTATTCATGGTACCACCTCATGGAAATTTTTTTCACCAGTGATCGCAAACTGTTTATGCGGTTATACAAAATTTTTAACGCCAAATTATTTGCCGAACATATTAAAATGACATTTCAAATAAGTATATTAAAATTTGGATTAGAATTAAAATAACACGTTAATTTTTAGGTTGAAATGGGCGAGGAATACCTTCGAAAGGACCAAGTCAGGTCAGGCATCGGATGTGGGGGCTTCGTACTTCTCAGAATATATTTCAGGAAAATCGTCGTTGGAGAAAATGACCCAATAGTTATATCGGTAAATCGTGGATAAATTAAAGTGAAAAACTTTGTTTAACAACTAACCATCATTTTTAGATTTGAAATTGGAGAAAATAAGATTTTATCAAAAGTAGCCGTTAAATTTTATAAAATCAATCGAGACACGCCCGTCTCTCACGGTGGTTTATTGGATTGTGAATTCTTTCGAATTGAAAATCTCTAACAGACTTGATAGCGATTGTCTTTCAACAGAGAGGCAAACTGCCTCAGAGAGTCCGTTAATTTCACCGAAGTGAGGGGAATATACAAGATATTTAATACATGAGAATGCCCATGTCACCAAATGGAGCTATGGAATGTTTATACTAAATTTAAATAAATAATTATTGCAAAATTCCGGAATCACTATACATTGATTATGAAACAAAAGTAAGTTTGTACTTCATAAAAATACTTTTTCAACATTTTAATGCCTATTACTACGTCAAATTTTCAATCTTAGAATTAATTACAATGACAAAAAGTAGGCAACTTTTCAAACAGGTCAATTTCTGATTATCACAAAATTCCAGCAATTTTCACCGTCTCTTGTTGACATATCAATGCACTTGGATGGCAAGTACATATAAAACCATTATTAGACTAAATTTAAATAAAATAAGTACACTGTAAAAAAACATAAAATGTTCATTCGAACAGAAACTTGATCCAGCTGTGATCTGTCAATATCTGTTATAAAAATATACTATTCAAATTCTAATATGTAACTTCGATGTGTAGGTATCTCACTACCTGATCATCTTTACTCCTGAGTTTCTGATGGAAAATCGTGAATCAAAATTCCTTGAAGGACTTGCCAAATCCAGAGATTTCCTACATCACCTGGACATCATCTGGCTGTCAACTACAATATTATATCCGTTTTTCTTGTTATATCCTTTTTATTTTAAGGCACATAAAAGTAAAGCTGATAACGGTATAATTAAGTATATTAATTTATTCGACCACTGCAATACACTTGTTACAATGGAATTATGTTTTCAATTGTTTATTTTAAACTTGGAAAATTCGCATGAATTTGATGCTAATAAATATAGTTACAGTGAAATAAATGGTCACAAATTAATTTGACGGTGTTTTATTACACGCATTATATGAGTGAAACCTACCTATCTATATACCTGACTATACTCTCTAATAATCAACGTATAGAATGCTATATAATACAGTAAGTAGCAGGTCTGAAATTTAAGTTCGCACCTCTAACTGGAACCGACTATTTTAATTTTTCTAATATTAGGAAGTTCATCTTTGATTTATTTAGTTATTGTTTTTATTACAATTAATTTTGTGTTGCGAAGTAAAAGCGCTCTAACAGTTAATAGTAAAAGAAAAACAGATGGCCGAATTTGAGCACACATATACCGTAAGATCGAATAAGACTGTCCTGATCCTACTCCACTTTCCGCGAAGATTATATCAATCCACTGTTTCGGATGCACGTGAGTTATAAAAACAGTAACGTGCGGTCATTGTGGGGTTTTTGTCTAATTGTGCGTAGGTATGCAACTTAATATTCACTAATATCAACCCGCACAATAAGCGTAGTGCACCAAAAATAACGTAATAGACATTTTTGAAAACTGTATATTTCTGATAATAAATACAACCAGGTTTAATTAAACAATATATATTGTAAAAATACACATTTATGTCATGTCTTAACTTATATAAGACATTCTTCGTAATTTATAATGGACAATAACGGATAGATGCTTTTCATAGCCATACGCTCTACAACAAAAATGTAATATAAATTAAAAAATCGGGAACATTTTTCTTTAACATACCTGCACTGCTTACATGCTGTGTTCAAAATGGGAATCACCATTATTTATGCAAGCATCTACCCTCTTCTTCATGTTTTCAGAAACATCTATTAATTGCTCGTTTGTAATATCCTCTATTCCATTTCTTATTGCTTTTATAAGTCGAAAGAAATAAGAAAAACATTGAAAGATACATATCCAAACAATATTTTAGACTTATTCTACATTCATGAAAAATGTAACAATGATTATACCAACACTTATTTGCAATGAATAAAAACCTCAAAAAAATAAAATACAAAGGGAAATTAAAGTAGTATCCTAAATACATCCATAATATTTCAAATTTTGTTCACTTACTAGACTAGGTGTTTTCTTTGTAGGGGAGCCGTCTGACATGGAGTCTCTTGGCTTTTGATGTATTAAATTAGGTATTAAGCGATACAAGCAGGTAACATAAATCAGGAACAAACTATTAAAAACCTTCTAAAATGTCTAATATAAATGTTCTTTCAGAATAATAGTTTTTTACTTTTTTTTTTAAATTTGACTTATTTTCGATGTATTTAATAAGCAGGCAAAAATATTAACATGTAATTTGCTGTCGCATAATAATTATGGCTTATTAATATTTTATAATTATAATTACATAAAATTTGTTAATAATTGGAAAACTTCCAATGATAAATATCTCAGGTAAATCAAACAATGCAACAAAAGATAACGCATCATTCTAAAAAATAATATTCAGTGTTTTTAGGAAAAAAAAAAATTATTTACACGAAACTTGGAAATTAGTCATATTTTATGCAATAAATGCTAATATCTCAAAAACTATCAAAAATAGGTATACCAAACCCTATGTCAATCGATGTAGAATTTTACGCTACATTCAATGCTGTAGTAAAAAATACCATGTTCAATTTGAAATAAAAAAGTTTTGTTGGTTTAAAGGAATCCACATTGGGGATGCGTTTTCGAACACCCTGTATGTGATTTGGTCATTATTGCCATAACACTTTCTACCTACATCTTTGTACTTACATCGACATTAGTGGAACCACTAAATATCTGATACCTCATCAGCTATTTAATTTCACTTGAAACAGTGCAAACGTAAAAGAGTCACCAAAATTGCAAATATCTCAAAAACGGTTGAGTTCAGGGATGGGGAACCCTCATGTAAACTAATTGCAAATGACTCGATACATTCATTGTACCGACACAAAATTGTACCATTCCATTTAAAATAAGAAAGTTGATATCAACACCCTGTATACCGAAAGTGCTATAACGAACGCTGAAAATACTTTCCCTAAATAAACCACAGTGGGCCATGACTACACTGCAAGTTTCAAAATCAAATTCCTGCTAGAGCTCAAAAAAAAAAATAGTGACCCAGTTCGATGGGACAGCCTGTATATACACATTTGGTATTTTGACAATATACGTAATACATAATGGACTACGATTTAAGTATATTATGCAGAAATCTACGTGTTCGAATGTGCAGCAATACAACTGAAACTTAATTCCACTAAATGTATATTCATTGTACTCTATAGGACCCGGACTCACAGGTAAATATATTTCTTAGCAGATTAAATGAACTTTTGTAGTCTTTAATTATTAATAATCAATATTTCATCATAGCGGGTGACTTTAATATCGATATTAAAAATAATTCTAATACAGCACAGCAATTTATATCACTTCTAGACTCGTATAACCTTAAAATAACCATCAATGCTTACACCAGGGTGATTGGGGAATCAAAATCTTGTCTTGATAATATTTAACTAATATAGACTGCGATTTTACAGCAAAAGTACTTCAGACTCATGTATCAGATCATTTTGGTCAATTGTTAACACTACACATAGAAAATGAAAACATTAAGAGTTATAAACAAATAAGAATTTTTAATGAATACAGTACAAAAGCTTTTTTAGATTCTCTGAACGAAGTAAACTGGAATGATGTATATGATTGTCAAATTAGTGATGTAAATGCCAATTGAACATCTTTTTAGACATTTTTTTTAGATAACTTCCAAAAATTTTTTAAAGTTAGAAAAATTTCAAATAATAGCAATACTACTTTGAAGGTATCCTCTCCTGAATTAACAAATTGCAAAAAGAATCTTAATACTTTATCAGTTTTATGTAAATTTAATAAGGAATTTAACGACCTATATAACACAGAAAAAATGAAATTATTATTTCAGTTATTAACTAACCGTAGAAACACATATAATAATGATCTAATTTTGAAATCCGATAATTTGCCTAAAGCTATTTGGCACGTCACCTCAAATATTGTAGGAGGATTAAAGAGAAAGAAAGCAAATGTTTTTAACATACAAGGTAACCCAGTAGATGCTGTCAATGCGGTTAACGAGCATTTTGTAAATATTGGAACTAAGCTATGTAAAGACATTCCACAAGTACCTTTTAGTCACAGTTTAGTAAATGTTAATGAAGCTTTAATTTTAGAATTAACTAATGAGGAAAAAATCATTAATATTGTCAGTAATTTTAAGAATAATAGTTGTCCTAGTAATGATGAAGTTACTACCTCACTTTTGAAACAATGCATACATGTAATAGTAAAGCCTCTAGTAAAGATAATTAATAATTCGCTAATTTTCGGAATATTTCCGGAACGTTTAAAAGTAGCAGTAGTTGTTCCAATCTTCAAAGAGGGTGATGACCGTTTGATAGATAACTACAGACCAATCAGCATTCTCTCTTGTTTCTCAAAAATCTTTGAAAAAATTGTAAGTTTTCGTATTATTGCTTTTTTCAATGAGAACAATTTATTCTATGCAAACCAGCATGGGTTTATGAAGGGTAGATCTATTGAAACTGCCCTTTTTGACTACCTGGACGCAATTTATCAGGCTCTGGAGGGTGGAAGCATTCCCCTAGGGATTCTCCTTGACTTCTCTAGAGCTTATGATTGCGTAAATCATGATAAGTTATTACTTAAATTAAAAAGCTGTGGCGTAAGAGACAACTTTGAAATGGATGGAATCATACTTGAAGGGTAGAAAGCAATTTGTAAAAGTAAACTTAGATGGAAATATAGTCAAGTCCGTTCCAAAATTAGTTGAAAGCGGTTTGCCACAGGGTAGCGTATTAGGACCTCTATTATATAATATTTATATGATTGATCTGTGCAGCGTATTAATAAATAGAGACGATAATGCTTTGCTTATAACATCAAAAGATTTAATTACTTTAAAAATTCAAACAGGACAAATATTGCATAGAATAAGACAATGGAGTTTTGAAAATGATCAATTACTAAACATAGCCAAGACTAGAATTATAATATTTCATACAAAAAAATCTAATATAGGAATTGACAGTTTCAAAATGTATGACAATTTATCTCTAAGTAAGTCAGTTACCTTTCTCGATCTCACTATGGATGAAAACTTAAATTGGAGCTCCTATCTGGACATATTGGTAAAAAAATTAAATCAACTCAGTTATTGCATAAGAATTCTAAGTAAATATTGTGAAAAAAATGTTTTAATTACTATATACTATGGAGTTTTTATATCAAGACTGAAATTTGCTATCCTGTTATGGGGCAACGCTTCAGGTATTATTAGAGTTTTTCGAATTCAAAAACAAGTGTTACGTATAATTTTTGGCCTTCCTTTGAGGGAATCGTGTCGTGGGACATTTAAAACTAATAGGTTACTTACAGTTGTTGCGCTGTATATGTTTTTATGAGTGCTTAATTTTTAATTTCAAATATCTTCTGCCAGGCCATTGTGATAATACAAGATTTCAAACAAATTATAATTACCCGTTGCACACCATGTCTTTATTTGAAAAAGGTCCTTGCTACTCAAGTGTAAAGTTTTTCAATAAACTTCCCCAACGAATTAAAAATAAAAATAATTTGAAATTATTCAAGAAAGAAATCTTTAATTTGTTAATTAATTTGGAACCTTATGAAATTGAGGATTACTTTAACATGTAGTTTCTGAGTTTGCTGCTAAGAAATATATTTACCTCTGGTTGTATTGTGGCCTAATATTTAACTTTTAGTAATTATATAAGCTCTTTATTTAATTTCTTTCTGATAATAATACTACTATTTTTGAATCAATATATAATAGGTATATGTTAATGTCACTTTTTTTTTGATTTGTAAATTGTTTGGACTTGTTTCAACCCACTTATGTTTTTTGCGGCTGTTTGAAATAAAATTATCTATCTATCTATCTATTTATCTACCTACATATACATAATACATAGTGTGTGAAGATTAAAAACTGTTGTGAGAAAGAAGTTTATTGGTATTTGTGTGTTAATTATAATTATCATAAACATGGAAATCCATATTAAATAATAAGTAAAAGTAAATTAATGCGATAAAAAAATTACAAAAAATGTGTGTTGCAATTACGTAAGAAATTTGTACTCGTATTACTACAGAGATCATTGTAACACTAGTTCTTAATATATTTAATATTATATTTTATACTTTGAAAGTAAGTAAGTAAGTAAGTAACGTTTATTAATCCATAATAATAATAATCGGATAAGTCAAAAGAAGAAAAGAAAAAATAATTTACATAGAATTGAGAAACTAAAAATATACATAAGAAAATAAATTAAAAACAAATTATTCTAAGAGCATTAACAAAAAGTAATTCTTATTTTGGTAATAATATATTTTATGTCCGCTATTCATTTGGTAAATTGTCTATGAAAGTTCTTTTGACGATCTTGATTTATTATTACTAGTTTTCAAATAAGGGTATCCATTCAGTTTAAGGCGCAACAAGTTTTCGGCAAAAACCACAAAGGAAGCATTTGTGTTTATCTGATATTCGCCTCTTATAACATATGTATAATGTTATAAAATATGTATGAACATATTTTTCATTGAAACCTCGCACAACTAAAATACATACAGTTACCGACACATGTCATACTCATATTTTTTCATAATAAAATTAATAAAATATTTCAATTAAAATTTTGCATAACTTTAATTTTTTTATCTCAATACTTCCTAAATAGTTAGCTTTTTATTAGTTTTTTACAACATAATACTGAAAAATAAATTGGAATTAACTCTTGTCTGCGATTGTACATCTCAGCACTTATATAACTTATATAAGGACTGTGTGGAAAATTTTACGTAAACGACTGAAACTGACGCCTTACAGATTGCAGTTGGTACAGCATCTGAGTGAAGATGACAAGCTTAAACGTCAAGATTTCTGCAATGAAATGCTGCAACGTAATGAAGATGAGTTTTGCAAGCGGATAATTTTCAGTGACGAGTCAACGTTCCACCTAAGTGGCAAGGTGAATAAACACAACGTCCGAATATGGGGGACTGAAACTCCGAGAATGTTGGTGGAGCATTCGCGTGAATATCTTCTGTGCTGTATCTCGCCAAAGGTATATCCTTATAGGTCCTTTCTTTTTTGAAGAAAACACAGTAACGGGAGCTACATATCATCAAATGTTGATCAATTGATTGATGCCTCAACTGCATGAGGACGGGGGGAACTTTATCTTCCAACAGGATGGAGCACCTCCTCACTGGCACCGTGTCGTTAGAAATTATCTGGACGAAACACTTCCACAGCGCTGGATAGGCCGTGCAAGAGCCGACAACCGCGCTCTCGTACGGTGGTCACCAAGGAACCCCGATCTTACACCGTGCGATTTTTTTCTATGGGAATTTGTGAAAGGCCTGGTTTACGTCCCTGCGCTTCCTAATTATTTAGATGAGTTAAAACAACGCATCACGAGAGCTGTGGAAAGTGTCGATGCAGATATGTTACACCGGGTTTGGAATGAACTAGACTATCGCCTTGACGTGTGCCGTGTGACAGGAGGAGTCCATATTGAGTATCTGTGAGTTCCCAAAGTAAACTTTAAGAATCACTTTATAAAATAGTTTAAACGAATTCATAATAACGTTATTAGTTTTGGATTAATAAAACATTGAAGGTGTCTATTTCTTTTGTAGTAACACTGTATATTTTTCGTTCTTTCTTTTGTAATGAAACACTGCAATAATAAAGCTCTTCTATTCTATTCTGTGTTCTTAATATTGATAGAAAATTCAAAAAAGTCCGATATATTATTGTTAGTTCTATGACGAAGCGCAGACGAGAGAATTTTGGTTATAAAACTGGAAAGCTTGTAAGTAAGTGAACCTATGGAAGAAACGATAGGTCTAAAGCTGGTTTTACATTTGTCAATTTATTAATCAATTTCTAGAACTTGAAATTTATCAATTTCTAGTTTAAATTAAAAATTAGAACTTGATTTCGTATTACACTTATCAATAAATTTTCGTTTTTTTTAGATCTTAAACTTGATCGATTTCTAGTTCTTAAACAAGAACTTTTTATTGCATTACACCTATCAATTAATTGAACGTAAAGTGTAATATGTGAAGAGAGTTTAGATCCTTTTTAGTGTTAACAGTGGTAATGGGAACTGCTCTCTGTCACCATAGGGAATTTTGTTGCTGTAGATTTCGTGTTGTGTTTTTGACTGGTTTTTTTGTTGATGTTTATTACATGTAGCAGATTCTGGATAATTCCAATTTCAGAGATTGGTGTTTGTAGTTGAAGCGATATACTTTGTAATTTTAGGTTATTGTATAGATATAGTAAATGTATCTTGAAAAATTGCTAAATATCGTTTAATGTTTCATGTATACTGATTAATTGAAGGGTATTGTGTTTACAAACTATCAAGTAATCAGTTAAATTGTGTTTTTGTAGAATGGTAGTTTCAGAAATAAGAAGATCGAAGGATCAGCAGAAGGTGAATTTTCTGAAACTAAAGAGATCTTAAATTTAATTTATGAGCAAGTAAATAATGAATTATAATTTTATAAAAACATTATATTCTTCTACTTTGTATTTTCAAATTAAATTACTATTTATAACTAGAAAAAGATATATGTAAATATATACAATTTGAATTCTTTTTTCTTTGGTTGTAGCGGCTTAATGTAAGAATTAAGTAAAATAAAACTTTCTTTTTACGTTTCGACAAATATATTTGTCTTAATCATAAAAAATCTGCAAAGAATTTATTACATTAGGAAGAGGCAAATAACGAAAATGTGTATAATATGGTTACAAATGGTGATTGTTTTAAAGTTATATACTTACAGTAAATGTCAATAATAAAATTAGGCCGAAATTGTTAAGTTAAATTTTGAAAAAAAGGTATTAGGTACATATTTGAAGACATTATTTTAAAAGATAGAAATGATTACTTGTAAGTAATATGTTAGATTTTAAATTACTATGTTTGTTTTCGTTGTTTACATGAGGAGAGTTTTACAAGTAATGCTTAAATATACGAACATATTTTGCCGTTCCTGTCAACAACACGGGTACTTTTTATAGATTGAAAAAGATTTAAACTGCGAAGGTAAATAGACTGGTGAACATACAGAGGTATTGGAAAGTAACAAGTCAGGAAATTATATAGGGGTGATAAAAATAATGCTGATATAGGTGAATAGTTGAATCAAGTTACAGGATGGAATAATATATTTTGGATAGATTTTCAATGTCCGATCTGTCATTTACAGCGTTATTATGTTTTTTTTATATGTATTGATTCAATTATATTTCTGGCTTTGTTATTTCTTTCCTTATCTAAAATTTTGACTTCATTAAAGTTAAATGTGTAGCCTGTGTTCAAGGTGTGTTTTTTTAAAGCTGTGATATTTTGTTGGTATTTGTGTCCCTTTATTCGTTCGTTTAGATGTTGTGAATTTGTTCCTATGTATGTTCATTACAGTTATTACAAGGAATGCTATAGACTACGTGTTGTTTGTTTATTTATTGGCACTTTGTCTTTTAAGTTGGTATAGCAACATTTTAAGGTATTGAAGTTTTTATGAGCAACCCTGATATGATACGGAGCTAGAATTTTACCGATTTTTTCTGACAATTGTTGGGTGTAGGGAACAACTACATATTTATCAGAAGGTTGCGTGCCGTTGTTATTGCAGTATTTTGTTCTATTGTATTGCCTGTGAAGTCTATTTTTAATAATTTTGTTAATCAAGTAATCTGGATAACTGTTTTCTTGTAATGTGGTTTTCAGCTCTTTTACAATTTTGGGTCTAAAACATGGGCTTGTAAGTTGTAATGCTCTGTCTATGAGAGCTATGACGACATTCTTTTTGTGCGAGAGTGGTTGAACTGAATTAAAGTTAACGAATCTTCCGGATGAAGTGGGTTTATGGAAAATCTTTGTGAGAATTTGGGTATTTTTGCGGATTAGAGTTATAGCTAGGAAGTTAATGGTGTTATGTTTTTCTGTTTCTAGAGTAAATTTTAATTTGTAAATATATATGTATATCTCTTATTATAAGTCTCGTTTGTAAATGTTAGTAGTGGAAATTTGCTGGAATAGTTTAGTAGACAGTCAATTATGTTATTCTTGTTCTCCTTATAATTTTCACTAACATTAAAGAGAGGACAACTCTTCGTAGTCTTTTTCGTTGCCATTTTGATCTCATTCTCCTCATTAGACTGCAAATTCGCAATTAATTCGAACAATCTACATGAAATTAAGCTACTTATATAATTACAAAAATAATATATTGTGATTCGATTAACTACAATTGTTCAAATTCAAATGAATGGATATATATATAGAATTATTTCACAGGTGTAACAGACTTTTGGTCGCTGTCTAGTACCTACATCATCTTTTTACGAAAAGTTACTAAAATTACTATAAAATTGAAGTTAAATTGACGCAAAAATAGAACATGTTTTAATTCATCAATTTCTAGAACTTGGTCAAGTTCATGAAATTGATCAATTTATAATTGACAAGTGTAAAACCTCGAGATATCAGCTTAAAGCTGAAGAGAACTTGAACTAGAAATTGAGCTTAAAATTGAACTTGAAATTGGCAGATGTAAAAACCTAACTTAACGTCAAGTCGCCTAAGTTCTAGAAATTGATCAATAAATTGACAAATGTAAAACCAGCTTAAGAAGGCAAGATTGTTTATGCACTTTGGACAGACCGTAAAATTTTGAAAGTAGCATTATGGCAATTGAGAAATCCGTATGTAGGATCAGATATAAATTCAGTACCTTTCGATTTTTTAGACCTTTTCTTTGTTTGCGTAACTCAACGTTGTGCAATCACGTACTTCTTGTCCAACGTAATAATATAGCATAATAATTAAGTAGGTATGTTATGTCACTTCTATTATTATCTGTTCTATATAAAATGCTTGTGGAATTTTATGGCTTTATATGAAAGATAATTGCTAGTTCATCAACGACGTTTCAATAATTTAATGTCTCTTTCAAGTTTTGAATAAATGAAAACAATTATTAAGTTACAACATAATGTTGCCAGTCAAATATATACAGTATATTAAAAAGTTGTAAGAGACGATATCACATTTAATATTACAAACAAACATTTTTTATTTTTTTATGTATTCATAAAATCTTCTACAGTTTCATATCTTTCGAGAGGCAGCCGATGTGATCATTATCAATTTCGCCGAACTACACCGCTGATTAGATAAGCCCAGATGTGTACCTATTAATATACCTGTACTTTACAATTTATAATCAGTTTTGAAATAGCATTTTACTGTGATCAGATACCTCAGAATCAAGTAGAGAACCAGTTTTTCTGATACAAGGACTTCAGAATTGGGCGTGGTACTAATTGGTATGCCTTTTTAATTATTTTTTTCTTATTGTTCATTTATTGAGGTTAAAATTTCATGACTGTTGATGCATATTAATTTAGTTGGACTATTATAATCAATTTAAAATGGGAATATTTTTTTAACGCGCAATTTAAATGCCTGTGTAGTATTAATTGGTACGGTATATTTTGGATTCAATATAAAAAGATACGACACTTTCTAAAATACCTATATTATATAATATAAAAGTACAATATAATAGATAATAGTGATGTGCTTAACGAGCGATTTTTGCACTGGGTTATATCAAATGAAGGATTGATCGTTCATTAGCTTACCGAGAACTCGCAAATCGGCAAGGCAAAGATTCCGAAATATGGGAATATACAGTGACCAGCGGCATAAATATTGCAACATATGAGAAATTTTTTTATTGTTAAAATATACTAAAACTTTTGTTGGGGGATAGATTGCGCATGCTAAAAACCCCAAAATTTATTTTAACACACGTCACGTGACCACTAGTATGGCGGTAAATTTAAAAAATATGCCGTGAATCTGCGAAAAGTGAGATTAGATGACATGATATCCAAGAAAAGTTATTTGAAAAAGTTGCTTAGAATTCAATTTTGAGACAGTATGCAAATTTTCATAAACATATGTAAAAAAAAATAAAAATCACAATTTTTGTCCAAATATTGTTTCATTGAATTACATATTTCCATTTTTTTCGCTCTTAACAGCTCAACTGTGGTACTATTTCCAAATATGGTTAATACTCAAACAGTTTTGTCAATTTTTGCATAATTAGCATAGCGAAAACTGAAAAGTACGAGTTCAGTGTGACAATTGCAATTTGCAATGGACTGTATCTAGTAGTAATAAATAAAATTTTACAAACATTTCCTCTCTAAACCACTTAACAGACATTACATTTATTGAAAATTATTATATTTCTTATTTGTTTTCGGCATTAAAGCGGAAACCGTTAGTCAAAAACTGATAATACTACATGGACGCACCCAAGGTTTTAAAGTAGATTTTGAAATTGGAGAACAACGAATAATAAACAGTAGGTAAAATAAAAATGGTACTAATTGCTTATTTGTCAAAAAATTAAAATAGTTTACTACATTATTTTGTTGTTTCTAATTTCAAAGCCTACCCTACTTATAAGAAACAGAACGATATGTGTGTCTAACAAGTATGCATTTTTAGAGTTTCATTTCTTAATTATTCATTATTATTAGTTATTGTTTAAATGTTTTTGCTTATTAAATATTCCTATCATTCGCTAAAAGTACTGGTTATTTATTTCTACTGAGTTTTATAATTTTGAAACCTACATCAATTCCTTCGGTGCGTGCAACAACATTGTAAGGGCTAAGATGCTTAGCGTTATCAGTTTTCAACTACCGATTTCACTTTAACGCAGAAAACAAACAAAAAATACGACAATTTTCAATAAAAGTCATGTTTGCTAAGTGGTTTAGAGAGAAAATGTTTGTAAAATTTTATTTATTGCTACCAGATACAGTCCCTTGCAACAACAATTGTCACACTGAAATCGTACTTTTCAGTTTTCGCAATATTAATTATTCAAAAATTCACAAAACCGTTTGAGTATTGACCAAATTTGAAAATAGTACTGCAGTTGAACTGCTAAAAGCGAAAAAAATGGATGTATGTAATTCAATGAAACAATATTTGGAAAAATTATGTTTTTTTCTTCTTTTAATATGTTTACAAAAATTTGCATACAGCCTCAAAATCGAATTCTAAGCAACTTTTTCAAATAACTTTTTTAGATATCATGTCATCTAACCGCACTTTTTGCAGATTCACGGCATATTTTTTAAATTTACCGCCATACTAGTGGTCACGTGACGTGTGTCAAAATAAATTTTGGGGTTTGTAGACATGCACAACCTATCCGCCCAAAAAAGTTTTAGCATATTTTAACAATAAAAAAAATTCTCATATATTACAATATTTATGCCGCCGGTCACTGTATATACAGTGTGTCCCAAAAAGTTTGATACAAATGGAGAAAAAAATTATCTTATTTCACAAAAAAATAATCTTGATAAAAAGCTCTGCATGACTTGTGGATCCATAATTAAGTACAAAATTTTAAAACATTGGCTGGAATACAGGGAAAATCAAAATCATGATTTGGAGTGAGAGTAAAAAACGTTCAAACTGTAGCGGATAGCAAAATGTTCATTGAAATTGTTATTAAGTAGCAAAAAATAATGCCAACTTGTAGATTTATGATTTTCCCAGATAAAAATTACAAGATAATTATTAATTAGATTATTTATTGCATAAATAATAATAATAAAATAATAATAATAATAATAATAATAATATTTATTGATTCATAATATTAATACAAAATAATTGAATCAGTCAAAGAAAATGAAAAAGGGAAATAAATACAAAAAAAAGGTAATGATTTCACTACACTAAACTACAATAAACACTAAAGCTAGCCAAAATAAAAGTAAAAAAAAAGAAGCAAAATGACAAAAGTGAAAAGAAAGAAACAACCAAAAATAAAAAGACATTTCTAAATTTCCAAACGTTGTTTATTAAATGCACGAGTGATTAGCTAATTGAATTAAATTACAGGAAAAATTCGTCTATAGTGTAGTAGCAATTACATATCAGCTTTTCTTTATCAAGTTTTTTAAATTGTCTTTGATTTTTGTATTCATCCGATAACTTATTGTATAGTTTCCGTCCCATATACTCTAGACCTTGCATGTTACAGATAGCTCAGCTTTCGGCAGATGAAAATCGCTGGCTCTACGCGTGTAATAATGATGAATATGTTTATTTCGTGCATAAGTACTTTTACGACTATGAAAGTAATCTAGAGCTTCTAAAATATAAAGTGACGGCAATGTTAATATTTTAAAATACTTGAAAATCGGCTTACACGAGTCTGAGACTTTTATGCCGCTGATTGCTCTTAAAATTTTTGGGCAATAAATACTGGTTTGGCTGCAGGAGAGGATCCCCAGAGAAGTATTCCATAACTCAGACGGGATTGTATTTCTGAATAGTATAAAGATATTAATGTTTCCAACGGTAAAGAGTTACGCATATTTCTGAAGAGAAAGACTTTGCTATGGAGTAAGGCTACCAACCTATTACAGTGATCCTCCCATAGGAGATTATCTTGGATTGTTATTCCAAGAAATCGTGGCTTTTGTGGAGGAGAAAATCCCGAATAGTTCTGTTGCAGCGACATGGTGCTCCATCCTGTTGGTACCATATTTTTCCTCGTCCATTTAGTGGTAGTTCATCAAGAAAGTCAGGCAATTGATTATTTAAAAATCGTAGGTATCTTCCTCCATTCATGTTATTTCGAAAAAAGAATGGTCCAACAATTCTCTCTTTGTAAATGCCACACCATACATTAGTTTTAAATGAATATTGATCTCTAGTTTGAATAAGGAAATTGGGATTAACATCGCTCCACCATCGACAATTTTGCGAACTTACTGTACCACTAGACGTAAACGTTGCTTCGTCAGAGAACAATACTTGTCGTGTCATAAATCTATTATCTTTCAATTCTCCTTGGATACGAGCACAAAATTCGAACCTTCTTTCAACATCTCTTTCTTTTAAAGTATGGGTAAATTGGGGTTTGTATGGTTTCAATTTATTTGATTTTAAAATTCGTGCAATTGTATTTTTACTTACATTTAATAAAGTGGATCTTTTTCGAAGGGAATATTTTGGATTTTCCAGGGCCGATAGCATCAAATCAGTTTCAATATCTGTATTTCAAATCCATGCCTGATGTTCCTTTCTAAATTCATTTTCAACACTTCCAGAACTCTTGAATTTATTTATTACATATCTGACACTTGTGAAATGTATTATTTTATCGGGGTGTCGATTATTAAAAATTTCTGCTGCTTCCCCAAAATGTTTTATAATTTTCTCCAATAATAAGAACAATTTCAATTTTATCGTCAATACTCAGTTTTACTGGCATTTCTCTAATTATTGCACACGCACACTGATGTAACATTGACATTTGTTGACAGTTATTAGATATTCCAATGCACTCTATCAAGAACGTGTGTAAAAAACACAATCAGGCGCTTATTATACACGGAATCTTACGCTGTTTCATACTGCACATTACTCTAACAATTACTGACGTGTTTATTGAAATATCTTTTAATTTTAATCTACAAGTGGGCATAATTTTTTGCTATTTAATAACAATTTCAATGAACATTTTGCTCTCCACTACAGTTTGAACGTATTTTACTTTCACTCCAAATCATGATTTTGATTTTCTCTGTATTCCAGCCAATGTTTTAACAATTTTGTGCTTAATTATGGATTTTTATCAAGAATATTTTTTTTTGTGAAATGTAAGATAAACTTTTTCTCCATTTGTATAAAACTTTTTGGGACACACTGTATAATACATACCGTAGTCGACATATTTTAATTTTAGTATAGCGATCTTATACCATGCATAAAGTGACCTTGTAATACGCGTCGATGCCAATGTTGAAACGATATTGGGAATTAGGCATGTGGTGGGAGACATGGCTATATGTCTGTTTCTATTTTAAAGCGGCGCGCTCTTTCCTACTCTCTGCTTTCTCACAATACAATTAAATTTTGACGATTACAGTATGTAATATCTGAGGGAGGAGTGAATAGAATTGTGAATGTTCTTTTTTTTTTGCTGATACATCGGCTTTATACCTTTTCGGCCGCATGTTTTATAAAATCTTTCGGATTATTTATCACGCAAAAAGTTTATGTACAACGCTTCTTATTCATTTACTCGCTCAAGTACATACTATATACACAGGTATTATATAAACGCATAGCGTGTCTATTAGTTTTCTGCCGAGTTCCGAGTTTGCGGTAAGCTAATGAACGGTCGATTGTTCATTTGATGTACACTGGCCGACTTATTTAATGTCGTCGTCTACAGCGCAGTGACTATTAAAACTACTTACCATTTTGCACAGGTGCGCGTTCGGCTGGCGTCGGCTGTTCCAGGTAAATGATTTATTGGTGTATACAGTTGTAAAATGCTTCCCAATTATGCATATTAGGTAGAAAAAATGGATTATTCAATATTACAAGTAAACGTTGTATATAGCGGTTTGAACGTGTTTTGAATTGAAATATCTCCTTCATAACTTGGACCCAATTGACTCTTAAAACTCATATAGAAATAAATAAAGTGTGGTATTCATGGTAAATTTGTGTATTAATTGTTTTAAAAGCGTAGGATATAGGAAACATCAGAGGAAGACTTCATAAAACTATAGCTTCAACAAATATTAGCTATTGTAAGCATTTATAAATTACTATTTTCTTAAATGGAGACTTTAATAATATTTAATTATTAGCATTTACTATTGCAGGATCCACCTACGTGTAACTAACGCTATAAAATTGGTATTCATAAAAAAATTAAAACTACGTTTAGTCTAGTTATATTATTTATTTAAGTAAACATGCTAATTCCAAATATAAACAATATAAAATCTAATTACGTAATTGTCATTAAATATATAAACATATGCAAACAAAAAATGGTAATGTAAACTGTAACCAAGAAAGAAACGCATTCTGCAAAAATAAATATGCACTCTAAAAAAAAAAAAACAAATTTTGAGAAATATATAAACAAAACAATATATCCATAAATTAATAAAAAATAATTCTAAATGAAATGATTTACACCCTAATTGTAATAAATAACAATTTTAATAAAGTATAAATTATCACATGAAAATCAAGCTTTTTTTTGAAATTTTAATACGCAAATTATAAATTCATTACTTTTATATTTGAATGAATCCATTCTCAAAAAAATTAAATTGTACTCATATTTAATTATACTTTGTTCTAATTTTATTAATAATTTTGTGTTGCAAGTATTTCCCTCTAGTTCTGAAATTAGGAATATTAGGAGTATATAGTTTTGTTAATCATTTAAATTCATTCCTCACATAAATATTTAAAAAAAAAAGTTTTTACAGAATTGTTGCTCTGCCACATAAGTATATCAGCTCATTATTCAGTAAAATTTTACTAGTTGGATTACAATGAGGATTCATACTAATTATGGCAAGCGGCTAAGTTTTATAATTGCCCCAGATTGAAATGTATATAATTAATGAATTTATAATTTGCCTATTGACATTTCAAAGGAAAGCTTTATTCTTAGTAATGTGTTAATAGTTTATGTAGTATACTAAATTTCCGTTTAATATAATTGCTCTATAAATAGCAACATTTAACAAAAAATCTAACAAAGGATATGTGTGATTTTCTTAGGAACACGCATTTTACGATGTTTCTTAGCTGTGGGTAATTATAATAATAATATTTGCTGAAACTAAAGGTAATGAACTTATGAAGTATTACTCTTTTGTTTTCTAATACATTTCCTATTTTAAAAATAAATTATATACAAATAAAGTAAATAAAATTTAATAGAAATAACCCAGCAATTAATATAACTTGATTTCTTATTTATACATTCACTTGATTATTTTTAAACATAAAATAAGAGCTTTAGTTTTAAAAGTCACTTGATCTCAAGCTGTAAAACAGATATTTCAATTCAAACTGGGTTCAAACCACAATATTAGAGGTTTCCTTTCGATGTCATATAATCTTAGATCTACCTAATTTGCATAATTGCGAAGCGTTTTACAACTGTATACCGAATAAATCATTTACCTGGAACAGCCGACGCCAGTTGAACGCGCACCTGTGCAAATGGTAAGTAGTTTTGATAGTCACTACGCTGTAGACGACGACATTAAATAAGTCGGCCAGTGTACCTAATCGAGTGCAAGAATCGCTCGTTAAGCACATAGATATACAAAATAGTATTTACTGAGAATGTGCATAGAGGTAGAGCATACAAAAATGCACAGACACAATTTACATATTTGTTACAAAACTAAAAACGAAGAAGAAAGAAGAATACCAACTTCAATATAACATTTTCAGGGATAAATGTAAGAACAGAAGCAATAAAATTTGCTGGAACGAAACTTGAAGAACATACAATGCAACAACTAAATCTATATAACATATTAACAAAATGAAATATCTTGCAATTCAATAACAAAATAACTTTTTGCATTTAACTTTCATTTTCTTGAAGTGCTGTTGCAATTAATGTTAATAACATTAATAACATTAATTTTTTAACATTCGATGTTAAAAAGATGCCAAAAACTATTATTTATACTTGCATAGTGGGTAAAAGTATTTTTTACATTCTTAATTATTAAATAATCGGGTATAGTTATCTGAAATCTTATTTTAAAAAAATACCCTAATCTAACAGTCAGCAGATGGAGATTAGTACCATTGCATTTTAAAAACTGAACCTATTATGTCTATGTCAAGGGGTTGTTTTTATGACAATTTTTCATAAATAATAATTGGCCCGGCCATAAATATAGCGGTGAATGCGTTTTTTTTTTCTAGTGAGAGGGTATTATGTATATTTTACATTACAAGTAATTGTGAACGTGAGCGTTCACGTAGGTACCATTTGCAGGGCACTTTTTCAATCTTCTATAATCTTATTTTAAAATGACAAAGAAATTTTAAGGTACGGCGGTATCTACTGCTGCCGAAAAGATATAAATTCTTATTACTATTTTTTATATCCTGTTATATCTATCTCTATTCTCTAAGGCCAACCATTTACAATCCCACAAAAATTGTATACCCAATTTTCCCTGACAGGTGAACATGGCGGATAGTTTTTTCCTTTGTTGTACCAAGGACATCGTAGGCAAATGTGTATAATGCGACCGTTGTCTTCGTCTGTTCAATATACCCACATATCTACGTAGCTCACACGTATGCCCTGAGAACACTGTGGTATATAGTACTATTGCAGTGTTTTTATACGTAATACGTATATTAAATAATATATAAACGAAAATATAGAATTTATCTTAAAATGTAATAATATTACATCATTTATTAGAAGGATATTTCATATTTCAATATTCTGTATACGTTTACGGCTCCATCTTGCGGCAAAAGGACAAAGGTGAATGTTTTCCTACGTAGGGGTATTTCAAATACTTCTTTGTACATGTAGTTGTAAAAGAAGGCCAAGGCCATTTTCATTTTGCATAGGTTTTGGCATAACCATGTACGATTTTATTTTCTTTTTTGTACATATGATGTATGTAACATCATTTACGGGCTCAAACTCCTACTTCGTATTTTTTATATTAGTTTAAAATTAAGTTTTAGTTTTATTTACTTTTCCAACAGTTTAACTTGAGGCTCAATAACTAGAAAATATTAACTTATTACTATATAATTTTACATGAATTTTTCCTTAATGCATCAACACGCTCCTGTGGATGAATACCACAGTGACCCTTAATCCAATAAAATTCAATAAGCTTAGACCTTATAGTTAATTCATTAATATCTACAATAATAGGATGTATACTCAAAGGGTGTTTCCGATGTTCTAAGCACTGTAATACACTGGCTGAATCGGACATAATGACTATATGTTTGGTATTCGTCAATGAATGGTAGCAAACTAAGCCTTCCAGAATTGCTCATCAATCAAGCTTAAACTTCCTCTGTACCTGTACTAAGCAAATCTAGAACTGATCTTATATAGGCCTTATAAATATTCATAGAATCGCTAAAATCAGTACCGCATATTACCCTCATAATACTTCTCATTAGGTTAAGCGCATTTTCACATTTCCTCGAGATTTCGTTTATATGTCCAGTCCATTTGAGTTTATTATCAATGTGAAGATCTAGGTGTTTAACAGTAGACTAGCTGGCAAACATAAATTGTTCGAGTTTTATTTTGCCTGTAGGTAACTTTCTTGCCCTAGAGAACAACACAATATTAGTTTTGCCTAACTGCATGTTACTGTTTTGTAACCACGTATTCAGCTTTTTGGTCATCATTTGACATATTGGGGGTAAGCTCCTTTAGGACTTTGCTGCTCGTATAAAGACATATGTTATATGCGTGTTGTATGATGTATATTTGCTCCAAAAATAATTTATGCAAGTCGTAAGTGTATATATTAAAAAGTAGTGGACTTAAACTTGAGCCTTGCAAATGTCCTTGGAACAGCAATCTGGGGCCAATTTTTTCATTAGTATTTGACCTAATATAAATCTTATTATTCCGATAAAGGTCAGTAATGCGTTCCGCAGCAGTACCGGGCAGACCTACATCAATTAGTTTATTTGTGAGGAGATTTAGATCAACATATCCGTACGCATTTTTGAGATCTAAAAATATAACACATGTTGTCTTATTTTTGGAAAGATTTAAGTTTATATCTGTAGTTAACTCCGTCAAAGGCGTCAATAGTGCATCTAGCTTTCCTAAATCCGTATTGCCCATTTGCGAGAATGTTCGAAGCTTCTAGCCACCATTCCAACCTATTTTTGAGAATGCGCTCGTATACTTTAACTATGCAAGGCGTTAGCGCTATAGGTCTGTAAGAATCGGGGTCGGTTGGATCCTTATGTGTTTCAAAATGGAACCACTAATACTTTATTTAGTAGCTCTATCTGTTCTCTCTTTAGCCATACATAATTATATATTTCTATCAAATATTCCTTAAACTTACACGGCAAGTGATCTAACATTGGGGAACTAATGTCATCGAAACCCGTGGCAGAGTTTTCTGTGCTATCTAAAACTGTATTCAGTTCTCTTATGGTAAAAGGTTGTAAAATAAAATGGTCTCTATTAGATGATTTGTGATGTACAAACTTATTACTGACTGAATTTGGGGTTATGTTGTGTAATATCCCATTTAAAGTATTATCATCTATTGAATTATACCCAACAGAAGTTCTTTTGAACTTTTTAATGTAGGTTCAAAATTCTGTAATTGGCATATCTTTTGTAATACTGTTGCACAGTTTCTTCCAGCTTTCCCTTTTTTTGTATTTCAATACCCGTTTAGAATAAGCCATTATTTCTTGATACTTATTGTAGTTAGTTAAGGACTGGTTTCTTCTGAAGTTTATTAAAGCGGCTTTTCTTCTCCGTACAATATCTGTACATTCGCTATGCCACCATGGTGGAGTGCTTTTCTTCTTAACAACAAAGGGCTGATTTATTTTAAAAACAGAGTCTGCAGCTTCTCTGATAGTACTAACGACAAAATTCATTTTACTTTCGGCAGTAGAAAGCAATGGAATATTCTTCATATTTATAAGTTGCGTGTATAAATACCAATTATCAGAACTAATTTTCCATCTACGCTTAGGATAAATAACATTCCTAGACTCACCACCACATTCGATTGAAATCAAAATAGGAAAATGATCTGAAGTATATGTATCATCTAGCACTGCCCAATTTGATCTAAGAGCTATTGTTGGTGAACAAAAATGGCAGACATTGCTTCACCGAAACGTCCAAGTCTTGTCGGGTTGCCGTTATTTAAAAGTACTAAGTCTAGACTATCCAAGACCTGGACCAATATGTTGCCCATAGTATCATTCTTAGAAGAGCCAAATGCACCGTGGTGCGCGTTGAAATCACCACATATCATAATCGGAGATGGTAATTTGGAAAACAAGTTGTGGTATTAGTCTTGAGAAATTTTACATCGAGGAATACGATATATAGAACAAATTGAAAGTCTATAGTCTATCAGTTCAACACCACAAGTCATGAGGTTGTTGGGTATATATAAACTTTCAATATCTAACACCCGAAATCTAATGGATTTACGTATCAAAATAGCAAAACCCCCAAACCCATCAGCACGATCTTCCCTAATAACATTATACTTTTTGAATTGAACTTTTTGCTGTGGTTTATACCATGTTTCACACAAGACTACTATATCAATATTATACTTTAACATTATATATTCCAAGTTAATCCTTTTTGCAACTGCTGATTGAGTGTTCAATTGGATGATGCTTAACTCATTTATCTCCATTTATGGAGTTATATGAAACAGAAAAAAAATAACAAAAGGGGTAAATTAAAAGTCTGAGCAATCTGTTAGACACTCTTGTGAAACACTTAAATCGGAAGTCTCATCCTGTGAAAGGGCTGTATCAAAATCGCATTGCGTTTTCAGTTTTTTTTTTGCTATTCTTTTTAATCTCGCCTTTAGTGAATTAGTTTTTACGATACGAATGCTTTCAATTGAAATTGTAAGTAGTTCGTATAGATTTAGTTTTAAGTTTCTAGCTACAGCGACAACGTCCTGCTTTCCTTTAGTTTCTTGTAAAAACGAGCAGTAAGTATCATAACTAATTTGCTTGTCAACAAATATCTCTTTAAATTGTGGAAATAGTAGATTATCTGAAGGTAGGTCCTCCTGTTTAAGCTTTTTTTCGGTTTGCTGGTTTAATAAATATTTGTGCGATGATTGTAATGCCTGTTTGCTTACGTTATCACAGGTTTGTATGGATCGAGGATGACATTTATTTTATCTAATTCTGCCGGGGAAGTAGCCACTCTCATTTTTGATTGAGGTTTAACATTATGTGTTCCAGAGATTACAGTTTTGTCTACATCGCAATGCTTATTAGGGGAACTTAAAGCATTTATAACATCTGTATTTATTTCTAGTGAAAGGTTATTTTTCTTGTTTAAATTGTTTGGTGTTGCATGAACTTCTGCCGTAACTGTTATATCGTTTGAGTTGTTATATGTAGGACATTTACTAGCTATATGTCCCACCTTTTTGCAGATAAAGCATTTCATTTCGTCCGTAGACAGAAAAATTCTAAATGAAATATCATTATACGTAATTAACAGAGAGTTAGGTAAGTTTTCATCCGTTTCAAGATTGATATAAACCTGACGGCGGAAACTTAATATATGT